>VYZQ01057605.1:43695-54079 GCA_013400655.1 Mystacornis crossleyi | reverse complement strand
CCAGAAGTGTCTTTCATTCCTTAAGCTATCCCCTGAACCTACCCCATTGGTCCTTCCTCACCTCCTGCCCCTTTCTCCGCCCCTCCCTTTATAAGAGTGTGTTTGAGCGCAGTTCGGGGCTCTGCGGAGGCAGATTAACCAGGGTGAGGTGGCTCAGCCAGGATCCCCAATAAACTTGGTCGGCAATCCCCTCTCAGAGTCCTCTCTTGCTTCTCACTGTTGTCGTATGCCTGCTGGTGTGCTTAGCACAGGAGTGGATCCAAAGGAGCGAGGAAAAGAAGCCCATGGGATCGGCGGAGTCTGTCCTCGTACTAAGCCGTACCCGTCCCGATGTCGGCGGGTGACAGGGAGCCGGGTCACTGGAGGGACAGCTCCAGGTGTGGACACACCCCGCGACACTACTATCTAAAATCTTTTTGCATGTCAAGTACCTACCTCGTGCCCTTCATTATAGCTCTTTCTTTTGTTATTTATTATTTCTTTCACCTGGATTATTGGTATGAAGGCTCTGGAAGATCACTCAAGTTTCACTACTCTCCTAAGCATGGTTCTTTAGTCCTCCCAGAGCAATAAACTGAATATTGCAGATGCACAGTAGTGAATAGCATGCTGCTGCTTCTACAGTATTCTGGGTCAAGTGAACCATCCTTCATTCTTAGGCCAATCAGTTCACAAGAAAACTTCAAATAATTTCTTTATCACAGAATTAAAGAAAGGCTGGAGTAGGAAGGGACCTTAAAGATCATCTAGTTCCAGCTCCCCTGCCATGGGCAGGGAGGCCACTCACTAGACCAGGTTGCTTAAATTACCATCCAACCTGGACTTGAACACTGCTAGGGATAGGACACTCACAGCTTCTTAGGGCAACCTGTCCCAGTGCCTCACCATCCTGAGTAAAGAACTTCTTCTTAACATCCAAGCTAGACCTCTCTTTTTTCAGTTTAAAACCATTCCCCTTTGTTCTATCACTAACTGCCCTTGTGATCTTCATGGCCCTCCTCTGAACCTGTTCCAACAAGTCCATGTCATTCCTGTTTTGAGAAATCCAGAACAGGACACAGCACTCCATCTGGAGTCTTGTGAGGGCAGAGTAGATGAAGAGAATCATCTCCCTTGACCTGCTGGCCACTGCTTTTGGGATGCAGTTGGCCTTTTGGGATGTAAACACACATTGCTGTCACATGTCCAACTTTTCATCCACCAAAACCCCCAAGTCCTTCTTGGCATCATCTCTCTGTTTGTACTCATGTCTAGGGTTGCCCTGACTCAGGTGTAACACTTGTGCTTGGACTTGTTGTACCTCATGAAGTTCTCATGGCCCACTTCTCTAGTTTGTCCAGATTTATCAGGATGGCATCCTTTCCTTCTGTTGTGTCAACTGCACCACTCAGCTTGGTGTCATCTGTAAACTTGCTGAGGGTGTGCCTGTTCTTGCTGTATTTGTCATTGATAAAGATATTAAAGATCACAAGATATGTGAAGATATATTGTTGGTCCTGCCTGTAATGCACTGTGGCGGTCTTGGGGGAAGGCCTGGAAGATACATCAGCATGAAGCTTTGGAAATCTTGTGTGTCCTAACAAAAGTTAGCTTTGAATTTAAAGAGATTAAGTAGGAAAGTTAATCCCTTAATTTAGGGATTAAATTGAAAATAACTCTAATGTTCTAAGTCTTGAGCATAAATAGGATAGTGAATGGATAATAAGCAACGATGTAGAAAATTGGGATAGGTTGTTTTTTGGTTTTTTTAAGATTATCTTTTCAATGGTTTGAATTTATTCAGTCAGGTTATAAATTATATCTGTTTCACATATTCAGGACTGGACTAGGTCAGGAAGGGTTGGTTAAAAAGAACTTATTCTTTTATAGACATTGTTTTTTCTTTGTTACACAAAAATATGAAGAAATTATTGAAATGTCTAGTTTTATTAGAGATGTAATTTTATCATGTTTTAACCAAATACAACCAGAAAAAACAAATATAAAGAGCTGAACATAATAAATAAATATTTTAAATTAAAAAATATTTTTAAAAAATCTATTCTGATAGTGATATTTGGAGAAAGGATCACAGATCAAATTTGGTACCATAAGAATATATTTTTTTTCCAGTGCTGAAAATCATTCACATACACAACTCCTACATTACATGGAATAAACAACATTTGTCTGTTATGTTCCAAACATAATTATTCAAGTTATAATTGTAAAAGTGTTTGAGCATGCTGGGTACTAAGACATTCCCTCCAATATGCCCTGACTGGGTAAAGACTTGAAATTCTGCCTGTCATATCTACAAAAGTAAGGTGATTATTTTTTTTTTAAATTGCTCAGATCCTGGTTCAGTGTGAATTGCTGCTCTAAAAACATGTAAATAAAACATTGTATCAGCATAGGTCAAAAATATTCATTTTTTCAAAGTGTTTAGTTCATAAAGTACGCCTGTTAATTTTTGCTCATCTGTGCAGAGGAATAATTATACTGTTTTGGGTAACCATCATCATCAGTCTGTAAGACCTTTGCTGGATTCCATGCACAGTCTAGGTCCTCTGTATCCTGTCTCTTCCTTTACAGTTTAATACAGGGACCCTTAAACATGCTGAGTATCATTTTCTGCCATGAGTAACACCACTAATTTAAGTGCTGATTAATGATAGTAAGAGTTTTGTATTGGCACAACCTAATCCAAGTTAAAGAAACCATCCTTTTTTAAAAGCAGCTAGGCACACAGTGAAAATGCCAACATGTTTTTCTATGAATGCATTTCCCTGGGTTTTTTTTCTGAACCTGGAAATGTAAAAGAGGATCAAATGGTAAAGTCATTGTCTCTTAGTAACAAAACTCTAATGACTCAACAGGACTATTATTTTGTAGCTGAGCTTATAGGTAGTGCTATTTAAGGCTGATACATTCATTCTTGCTATGGCTGCTTCTTTATTTCCTAATGTATTTATTTTTGATGTTAAAATATTCACTGTTAATATGAAAATTATCCTAAAACTGGAACATATACAAATGATTGTGTTTATGTGTGTGTGTGTGCATGTGTGTGTGTTTAAGGTCATAGTTTTCATTTGCCTTTGTTCATCAACAGTAAAAGAAAAAAACATCAAACTAATATCATGTGTAAATGAATTCTTGTGCATGTTTTTGGTATCTAGAAACAGATTTCTTGAATCAGTCATGAACAAAAATATGTATTTTACAATACATCTCTATTAGTCCATCAGATATAGCTAACATACATACTTTTAAAATTAAAGATCTACTTTTATCAATATCCAAAACTATGCAGCTATAGGAATAAGAATATGTAAAACTAATTTTCTACTTCCTCACTAATTCACCACTACTAATCACCATAGGTTATAATTCTAATCTCTATTCTGGATGTGATTATGAAGAGTAAAACTGGAGTAAATATGGCACTGGACATGTTGGCAGGCAGTTTAGGCTTTCTTCTTAGCAGCTCCATGGACTTACTTCATACTCCTGGACAAATAACTGATTTTCTCTATGCCTCTATTATTTTTACTATTCGTGTTGTTTCTTCTATTTTATGTCATGAAATCTTTGAAGAATATCTCTTACTTACTTTGTGAAGTCAAAAACCAAATGTGCTTTTGATTTTAAAATCATCCTTAAACATAATTGTTCAACAATTGCCTTTCCTATAAAATTTGTCATAATTTATACTTGTGGTGATGCTGATTCCTAATTTTAGACTAGGATTAAGTTCTTCTGTGCTCCTCAATCACTTTGTTGGTTTAAAACATATTCACACAAAAATAATTGGCTTCTGTTTTTTAAAAAATATATATAAAACATACCTGTATCAGGATTTTCAGAAACTGTTTTCATAGACTTTTCTAAGACAGCTTGTTAAGTTAATGGTCTTAGACATATTTTATGAAAGGTATTTCTTTTTTTAAATTACAAGTCAAATGAATCTTTCTTCCTTCTATATTTTTTTGTCCTCATTACAAAGGTACAGCATTCTCTTAATTTCAGTCATTAAAATAAGTGATTAAAAATAATTTTGAAGTCTTTTAAAACTGAGATTTCTTTTCTTCACCCAACATTTTCACCTTTCAGATTTCATTTTAGTAAGTGTGCTGCAGCCATCATTCACATCTGTTCCAAGTTTAAAATATCTTTAAAATGCTATTAACTAGTTTTGCAGCCTGTAGCTGTTTCTCAGTTTTGGTCTTCATTTGAGTTAACATGTTGTTTAGTAAGATATATCAGACACTGCTCTAGTGCCATCAGAAATTTTTATTTTTCTTCTTTGGAAAATACAAGTCATGAAAATACTGTCATACAAAAAAGTCCTTACAACTCTTTCATCACTGAGTTTTTATTTTCTATCATGTGTCCTGAATTTTTTTTAGGTGAGCACATAAGGCTTCTGTAAAAGATCAGTACAAGAGCTTAGATGCAGGCTCATTTTCTAGCAGATGTACTAAGGTTTTACCAGTTTCCAGGAAGTGATCTACAGTTCCCTTTTTTTTTTTTTTTTTTTGTCTCTTGGTAATTATGGATGTAATCCAAAGTACATTGGAAGTTAATGCCCTTTCTATGAGACAATTGCAAGGAATGAACCCAGTGATCTAATAGGTCTTTTGCATGTCTAATTACCTTGCTCCTATGAATTCCAGTCCTATGCTGAAGTCTACCAGGTAATCTCTAAATGGGCTAAATAGCTGTAAACTATTATTTTTCTTGAAAACAGGACCTTGAGATTTTTAAACTCACAGTAGTGTATTATTATGACAAATCTGGCATATTATTTCCACTAGATCAAAAACTGGCACTAAATTATTTACCTAATTAGTCAGTGGTACATTGTCATGATCCATAGTGAGGCGCTCCTGCATACTCCACTGTGGAAGCTAACAGCTGTTCAGAAAGTCTCACAGACATCAACTTGGACACCATCACTATATACCCTTGAGAACTCGATCTGTAACCATGAGAAGCTTGGCATCAACAAGAAGCAAGAACGCAAAACAATAGATGAAGAAAACACAGCTCCTCTAGGGAGGCTGTTATTTGCTTAGATTAGTTTTAGATAGGTGTTAGTAGCAAGCAAGCAAGAGTTTGTGAGGTGTTAACATAGAAGCCAATGGGGACACAGCACGAGTGCCAAGAAACTGTAGAAAAGAGGATTTGTAGAATAAAAGATGCTTTTGCCATTGCCTGGATTTGTCAGTGTATATATATGTCATGACCCGCCTCAACAGCAACATTCCATACATCTCAAATGGAGTATGAATGGATGTGTCATTCACATTTGTAACCTCAAATGGAAATATCTGTATGTCAGTTGTGAAAATTTGGGGTTTTTGATCACGGGGCAACTTTTACAGCACCTGGCCTGCTGGAGCCAAATGGGCTTCATCTGTCTATAAAGGGCAAAAGGATTCTAGCCCATGAATTGGTGGGACTGGTTGAGAGGGCTTTAAACTAGGTTCAAATGTGGAAGGGGATGCAACTAGGCTCTCCAGAAACAAGTCCAAGGGTGGTAAGCCAGGGTCAGAGTGAAATCAGCAGCCCAGTTGAGGTGCATGTACACTAATGCACACAGCATGGGGAACAAATGAGGAGCTGGAAGCCATGGTGCAGCAAGAAAGGTATGATGTAGTCACCATCACGGAAATGTGCTGGGAGGACTCACATGACTGGAATGCTGCACTGGATGGCTACAGGCTCTTCAGAAGAGAAGGGCGAGGGAGAAGAGGTGGAGGGGTGGCTCTGTATATTAGGGAGGGTCTTGACACCGTGGAAATTGAGATTAATGATGATAAGGTTGAGTGCTTACGGATAAGAATCAGGATGAAGGCCAACAAGGCTNTTTTTTTTCTACGTGCCCTAGCAACCCCCTTAAACATTTCCTGAGATACCTGACCCTCCTTCCAAAGGTGACACACCCTGGTTTTTTTCCTTAGTTCCTTCAAAAGCTCCTTGCCCATCCAGGCTGGTCATTTTCCTTGTCGACTCATCTTTCGGCACACAGGGACAGTCTTTTCCTGTGCCTTCAAGATCTCTCTTTTGAAGCATGCCCATCCTTCCTGGACTCCTTTGTTCTTAAGGGCTGCTTCCCAAGGAGCTCTCCAAATGAGTCTCCTGAATAGGCCGAAGTCTGCCCTCTGGAAGTCCAGTGTGTAAGTTTTATTGATTCCCCTCCTTGTTTCACCAAATATTGAAGACTCTACAATTTCATGATCACTGTGCCCCAGACGACCTCCAACCACATCTCCCACCAGCCCTTCTCTGTTTGCACACAGTAGGTCTAGCATAGTCCCTCCCCTGGTAGGCTCGTTCACCAGCTGCAACAAGAAGTTGTCTTCCATACACTCTAAGAACCTCCTAGACTGCCTCTTCTATGCTTTTATGTTTTAGTGAAGATAAATTAGCACATGCTGGCAAATTGGTTCTACAAAAAGTTCCTAACTTCGTCAAGAAGGTTAGCCTTTGAGGAACAGACTTGTGTTATATATTGCAGTCTGGGTTGCACAATTTATATGCCTCCTTGTGCAGAGAGCTCTTGCTCTTGGGGAAAATAGTCTTCTGTTGATGCTCGGTCAAGGTAGCACACCTTTGTTACGCATCAGCTAGCAGAATGCCACTGACTGTAATCAGTAATAAGGCTAGCTTAAGGACTTCTTGGTAATCGCCAACTGAGTTGCTTCAGAGAATGTTCAAAAGAACAAGCAAGAATAAAAACAAGATGGAGAATAAGCACAAAGGGCTTGTAGCTGAGACTAACCAAGAAACTTTCAACAGAATGTGTTCTGTTTTCCTAGAGTGGCAGAACATACTTCCTGAAATGCAGAAAAAACTGGAAGATCTCTATAAATTTGTTACTACCATTGAAAAGCAGCAACTGAAAATCTATATGAAGTATACAGTTGTTTTTCATGCCATCTTTATAAAAGGATCCATGTCGAATGACTTAAGAACATCTTAAATGCTTAATAACAATGTGAACCACTAGGTGGGATTCCCCTTGAAATAAATAAAACCTCCCTTCTCAAATATGAAAATATGCCTGGAGAATTTTTTTGTGTATTCCTTCCAAAGCAGGACTTCTAAAACTAAAACATATTCAGTTCAAGTGTCATTCTAACTGCTTTTTTAGACTGTTTTGTTGCAGTATCCAAGGAAATGCAAAGACAGATACAGTACTATTTTGCCATCTAATATCCTGCAATTCATTCAATCCGAACATAAACATTTCCTCTGGAATGATGTCCTAGTAACATTTATTAACAGTCCAAATAAGACATGCTGGCTAACGGTTAAGAATTAGGTTATTTTGTCCATCCATTCCATTTTAGAGTGGCTCTTTGACAGCAGGGAATGATGGTTAAGCACCAACACCTGTTGCCTCCTACGAGCCAATAAATCAATACATCCCACCCACATTTTTTTCTTTTTTTAAATTTAACTTATAGTCTAAAACATATACCTAAGCAATTCCCTTTCACAGGCCAGACTTCAGTATAAAAAGGCTTGCAAGATGGGGAATTCAGTTCAGCAGAAGCTGGCACTTACAACACAAATAACCAAGTTTTGTTCCTGTTCTCATAAATGGGAGGTAGTACTGTGTGGAATCATAAGCATCCACTCTCAGGAAAGTGGAGGGTGCTTGGCCCTTCGCCTTTCAAAAATCCTTAAAGGATTCCATTAGCTAGAGTCAAGTTGCTGTATGTATATCAGTGTAACAAACTGGAGCCAATAAGACTCCTGTCCAAAGCCACTGAAGTAAATGTTAGTGTTAGCACTGAATTTAATTGGATTTGAACTGATGCTTAAGAGAGGAATACACAGAAATATGTTAATTCTAGATGTATTTTCCAGCTGTCCATTTTCATTATATCCTTTGTTCATATGTCAAAAGTTTAGCCCTTGAAGTCTGTAGGTTTTTAGAAATGATCTATTATAACTGAATTGGTTGTTTATGGGTGTTTTTGCATTCATTTTTACTCTGTCTCAGTGGTCCAAATTGTGTCCTTCCCTTGGTTTGAGTATTTGGCTCAGTGAGACTGAACAAGTGACCATGCTTCAGTTTGCTTGCGGTTTAGCTGTGCTCAGTAGGAATGTAAAAATATATTATCTTAAAGTCATAATTTCTGCTTATAGCTTTCTGCAACTTCTGAATCTAGTTCCATATTTTGTAAAGCAGTTTAACTGGCAGGATTGGAAACACCAGCAGATAAGACATTATCTGCTTTATTTAATTAAAAAATCAAACATTCCTAAGGTTTTTGGTCACAATTTAGACGCTAGTAAGGTAGTTAGCTGCTGTTGACAAGAGTTCTCAATCACTGTACTTATTTTGAAGAATGAGCTGCATTTTAGCAATTTTGTTCCAGTTTCCAAGAGTTTCCACCACATCTGTCAAAATGTTTGTTGCAGTATCAATCCAAAACAATTTATGTGGCAGCAGTAGCATCCTGTAGATTTCTAAGAGATGAAGGATTTAAAAACTAAAATTCTTTTTAAAAGTTTGTAAGAATCAAAATGTTTGTTGCAGTATCAATCCAAAACAATTTATGTGGCAGCAGTAGCATCCTGTAGATTTCTAAGAGATGAAGGATTTAAAAACTAAAATTCTTTTTAAAAGTTTGTAAGAATCAAAATGTTTGTTGCAGTATCAATCCAAAACAATTTATGTGGCAGCAGTAGCATCCTGTAGATTTCTAAGAGATGAAGGATTTAAAAACTAAAATCCTTTTTTTAAAGGTTTGTAAGAATATTATAAGTTTCAGTTAGTTTCTTTCTGTTGTTTTTGTTTTTCCTGGCAGAAAATGCTGTTTTATCAAAGTCAGTTTCCCAAATAAATCTCAGTAACCAACCCCTCCACCCCCCAAACTATCATTTTTTCATTGCTGAAATTCTTGTTCTGAAAATACATGGAAACATCAATATTTCATTCTATTATTAGAAGTTGAAATCTGAAATACAGTCTTCCAAATGCATCAAAAAAGATGTTTGAACCCGGATGATTATATACATATAAATATTTTTGAAGCAGATTTTTTTGAATGATTTGTAATTCCTTTTGAAAAGAAAACTACAGATTTTTTCACAGTTGGGGCATTCCTGTTATCATACATGCCCACTGAAATATAGATGCTACAGAACAGTATGTGAAACTTCTTTAAGAAACCAAGTCAACTCTCTTTTGATATGGGTTAAATAGACGCTAAATTCAAGACTGTTTCAAGAAATACACAAAGTTCTTCAGACAATATTTTAAACTTCACGGAGGAATCAAGTAAATCTCGTATTTTTGGCAAGGCGTAGTGTGTGAAAATTACTAAAATAGAAACATCAAAGTGAAATGCAAATGAAAAGTGTATATAAATTTGATTCAGAAATGACCAATATCATCCACTCGAAGCTCAGCCTGCTGAATTACACTGGACATCTATGCAGTTGTATGTCCTGCAGTTGTAGAATCTGCAGGACATATTTCACAGCATAATTCAGGGTGTCTATTGTGTTGTTACATGCTAATCAAAATGCTCTTCAGTGTAAGGAAACTGAGCCTAAAAAAACTCCCAAAACTGAATATTTGGCAGGTCTTAAAAGATCAGAGAAAGAAAAAAAAGCTGCTATTTTAATCAGGCTCAAAAGCTCCTTTGGTCTGTATAGGTGTCTTGAGTTGATGTATATGTTCTTAGAGCAATTTCAGTAAGTTGAATGTGCATTTGATTGTTCTGAGCTCTCTTCTGTGATTTTGTCATGAAGTACTTATGTACTGAAAAAAGGACACTCGTAGAAAGATTTGATTTGAGTGAGGCAGAAGGAAAAGCTCTCTGGAACAGACTTGGCCACTACACCTTTCCAACTGTTATCCATTTCACAGGAAGGTCTTTTTGCTTGTTGTGCTCAGCTTCGGTAATGTGAAACTTACCTCTTTCATCTTGAATAATTTACGCTTGCTCAGGTTTCAGTGGGTGGATGCATGATTATTTCCATTTGCTCCATTTTTGCTAGTTTATTATTTCCTTTTAAAGCACATTAAAAATTAATAAACTTTTCTTAGGAAATTGCTTTTTTTATGTAAGTCCAGATCTAGTGCTCAAAGTTGCAATGTCTTCATTTCAGTGTACTTTTCTCTGGGATTTCTATTAAGCTGATAGCACGAAATAGCACTTACTCCAAATCTGTCAGCTTTTTTCATGGGTGATATGTCTGAAATATATCCTAATTTCTGCAATTTCTTGTTACTCTTAGGGGATGTTGAATAGTCAGGACCAATAAACTATGACTGTTAGGGTTTTCTTAAACTTCTTTTTTTATAGAATTTCCCTCCCTTTACCTCATTTATCTTTCCCATCTTAATAAAGCACAAAAAGGGAAAATTAGCAAT
>VYZQ01057605.1:31180-43299 GCA_013400655.1 Mystacornis crossleyi | reverse complement strand
CTTCTAAGACTTTGATCCTCGAAGGATGATTGATCTAGGTTGATAAGCATCTTCAATATTCCTTCAAAGAGGATGAAATCTCATGAGACTCTTGAAAAATCCACAGCTTCACACTTAGTCATGTAAATGTCTGTAACCAGCCATTCCAGATGTCCATTTAAGCTATGCTTTGTATTGCCTTGGCCCTTCCTGGTTCTTACCAGACAGTAAAAGAAGCATAAAAATACTAAAAAAGACACTGTTTCCATAGCACTTGAAGTCCAAGAAACAAAAGATGTACAAGATATTNGCGTGGCTCCCCTTGCTGGCATCCAGTAACCAGCTAAGCAGATAGCTGTTGGTTCTTTAGTGTGTATTAACTAACAATGATTCTTTCCATGCAAAAATACATGTATACATCAATATACTGCTAGTAGCATTGAAGAACACTAATTTCAGCATTGAAAGATGTCTAGAAAAGTTTAATGGATACTTTTATTGGGTGCTTTTTTTTGTGCACTTTTATGAGAAAATCCTGAACTTCTCTTTTACNTTCTGAAAAATTGAGACATTTAGTAAAATTACAGTAGTCACTTCAGTTCCAACTGCACTGACTTTTGTTACGATAACAGTACATAAGAGCCACAGCTGATAGATGTTCCATGCATGAGTTGTTCTAAGTGCAAAAATAGAGTCAGTGCCCCTAATAGGTTGGTCCAAGCTATATATAATATGGGGAAAAAGTATGCAGTGCAGAAAGAGGACGTTAAAGAACTATATACTAAGTTTATAGAATTATTCATTAGGTATTTTTATTATTGCTTATAAATAGAGTGCCATTTGACTACCTTAACTCATCTCTGTCACACTCTCAAGTGTTCTTCCATTGGTTTGGCCTTGAGATAGAATTTGAAGAAAAGTGAAAAGTATCCTGCAGATCATTTTAAGGAACATGTTTAACTTCATAATTGTATAGATAGGCAAATAAACTGCATGCTTCATTATGGAGGTACATGTACATGTACAGGCGCGTGGCTCCCCTTGCTGGCATCCAGTAACCAGCTAAGCAGATAGCTGTTGGTTCTTTAGTGTGTATTAACTAACAATGATTCTTTCCATGCAAAAATACATGTATACATCAATATACTGCTAGTAGCATTGAAGAACACTAATTTCAGCATTGAAAGATGTCTAGAAAAGTTTAATGGATACTTTTATTGGGTGCNGTGCTTTTTTTTTGTGCACTTTTATGAGAAAATCCTGAACTGCTCTTTTACAGATTAGGGATTTCCACATGACTTCTCAATCACTAGCTGGTTTTTCTTTTTTTTCTTCACTACTGCACTGTATTCATCCCTCATTTTTTGAAGGAGTCATTTGTTTCCAGAGACTTTGCTATGGCACCCACCACAGATAGTATTTTAATGCTTCACAGCTATTCATTTCTTTGCACAATGATTCATAAAAGTAAGGCAGTAGTAATGTCCCTCCCTTAGAAATAGCAGGTGAGTCAGAAAATTATTCTGCACAACATTATTCATTAATTCTGAATGTCTAAATGAAATGTGAAGAACCTTAGTTCTTACAAGTGTTGTGGTATACCTCCTGGTATATTCAAGAACCAGTTCAGTTGCAAATATGACAGCATATCACTTCTCAAAATAATTGTATAAACATCAAGGAGAAGCTGGCTAATTAATGACTACTGGTAAAATGTTTTATTTGGATTTTAATTCCGTGAAAATATAAATAGGCAATACAGTGCTCCAGGATATGATTATTACTTTGACCACCAACCCATGCTTTCTTTTCCTTTCTTTATTTATTAAACAGGCTTTCAGCTTCTGCAAATAATTGCTGTTCCACTGTTCCTTTTTACACAACCAGTATTTATTTGTATTTACCACTAAATCATGTACCAAAGTGCCCCATTCACACCATTTGAAAACTTCCAGGAATAGTGATTTAACCACTTTTCTGTCCAGCTTATTCCAATGCCTTGTACCCTTTCAGCGAGGAAATTTTTCCTAATATCCATTCTAAATCGCCTTGGTGTAACAAGAGGCCATTTCATTTCATCCTGTCACTTGCTTCCTGGGAGAAAGCACTGACCCCTACCTGGCTACAGCTTCCTTTCATGTTGCAGTAAGGTCCTTCCTGAGCCTTCTTTTCTCCAAGTTCTTAACATTAAGATGCTTAGGGTCCATCAGTCATGCAGGACTGTCACTTGCACAGGCTGTATAAGACTCACCTGAGTAAGGAACTGTCATCTCCAATGTGCAACGCTACAAATGATTGCAAAACTTTGCTTTCACATTTTACGGACACTGGGTAACAACAGCATTGTGAGGTTTCAGGCCTGGAGTTCAAATCCAAAGATTAAGAGCAGAGTTCACTTTATTAATTCAAGCTGTTCTTTTAGTTTTTTTTTCCAATAAAGATTTAGCCTATCCCAGGTTGTTTATTTGCAGTTTTTCCTTGTCTCTGCTTCACTGCTGTTTGTGATTTCTGTCCAACTGTTTTACAATCTATGCAGTCTCAATCTCCATTATTTTTCCAGTGAAGTCTCTGTCTTCTTGCTTGTCAGGTCCTAGTTTCATCTCCCTGTTAGCTGTCTCCGTGTTTTATGTACAACCCGGGAAGAATGTGTAATCAGAATTTTCTTCCAGTCTTTGATTTTCCCTTTCATCTCCAGCGATTTGCAGAGTCCTGTTTCCTCTTTCCTTGAATTTTGTCAAATGCTTTCTATCCGTCTCCACTTCCCTGGTTTCTTCTACTCTTGACAAATGCACCTTTTGCTCAAACAATGCCTGCAAAAACTGCTTCTGGCTTCTGGTTACTTAACTACAACAAGAAGAACAAGGTTGTGTTTGAGCAACACTGAGCTCCACCTAGCCAGAGATAAAAACAGTCCAGAAATACAACTGCAAGGACAGATTGTAAGAACATCCATTTACAAAGTTTAATAGATGAATTTCATTTGAGAAATGTAATAATATTTCTTGCTTTGATAGGTTTAACTTTCTGCTCCCTACACATTAGAACCGTTGTTGTCTTGCTCCCTTGCTTGCCCAGATCTCTGGCTGCATAAAATCCAACCCTGTGAGACAGATTTAGCACAAGGAGATAGAGCTTAGGCATGTCAGACTCACCCTTGTCAGAAACTATTCAGCTAAGGCATACCTCATGCAAATCTAACCTTCCAGAGTAAGCTTTAGTCCTCTCACAAGTCTGAAAATATAAAATGCAATTATTCAAAGATTTAGAGCCTGCAGAAATGTGTATAAGTGTTGCAGTGGGGTCTCCTGCAACCTTCCCAGAAGGCAGCATGACCCGTGGAAAGAATATGGGGACGATATTTTCGTGGATGTTCAGAGATGTTTTATTTCTCTTCCAGCCGCCATGGCCGGGGAGCCTGGACCAGACTCACACGAAGGACTCAAGCATCATGGGAACACCAACCTAAGTACAGGATTCTCATGGCGGGGGTACATTTGAAATGCCCAATGAGGACCAGAACTGGAGTGCATGTGACCAGGGAGCAGGGAAAAACCCGTATGTCCCAGGGCATGTTCCCATCCCAGGGCCCCTCCCCGGGCGGGGGGGCAGGGGGGGGGACCCTCCACATACAAGTTCACTACTTTTCAAAAGAAATACGTTATATTCTTGGCCCACGTGACATCATTTTACAGCATGTCATGCCGCTCCTCCAGTGAAAGAGGACTCTAGTAAAAAACCAAAATATTAATAGACTTTTCATGCATGGACAAGACTTTATGTTTGTCATTGACCTCATTCTTGGAAACAGCTGAGCTGCTTTTCCTTAAATTTTCAAAAAAAGGTCATCCTAAGGCTAAAGCTCAGTGTGGAAAATTTCAGTTTAAAAGGTCTAAGTTTTACAGCTGAAAGCTTAATCTTACAATATGGAATACCAGACAGTTCTAGCACATAATATACTACTAGTCTTTTATATACGTGTTTTTCCACATGCAAATGGAACCTCTGTAAAATGCTCAGTTACTGCCCCTGATGACCCCAGTCCAAGTATTACCTTCTATTTAGCAGGGCATGCTTAGACAACTGCTAAGCAATTGATAATTCATCAATATGTACAGTGTTTGCCAGTGTTTTTCAGTATTTTTTAATGCAAAATGGTAAAACTAGCCATTTTTAAAGAAGTACACATTTCCTTCAACTGGACTTTGGGCTAGTTTAATGAATATTACTGTCACAGTTTAGACACGTGATTTTTGGTTTGAGTTTTTAAACACATGTAGTTGGAGAGTGAATGAATACATGTTGAGGGCTGTATTAAATGATTAATTGTTCCTTGCTGTACTTCAGGAAACAATCTGTTTTAGACTGGGAAAGACGTTTTGGAGAACTGATCAAAAAGATTCTGATGTACAGTAGAGTGATTTGGCAGATTTGTTATCTGTGAAAGGACAGTTAGGCAATCTTAGTAATATAAAAGATAGAGGAATTTTTAATTAGATCCTTTTTGCTTCTAAGTCACAATGGCATGTCCAGCTTGCATCTCATTAATAAAGATACTACAGGTAGTAAATCAAACTGCATCCATTTCAGCAACCTAGTAATATTCACCATTCTCAGCATGATTTACAGAATGTCACTCAGCTGTGCTCCTTGCTGCCAAAAATTAACCCCAGTATATATTCTTTTTTGTTTCCTTCCCCGAAAGAGAACCTTGGAAGTAGAAGAGCTATTTCATAAGAAATGCAAATTTCAGTGTAAAATGTTAATTGCTATTAAGTCAGTAAAGAAGATAAAAACTTCACAACCCCATGGTTTTCTTCATTTATACTGAATTAAGATGATGTGATTTTTTTTTATATTTTTATGAAGTATAGCCTTTTAAAGTACTATAAAGAAGCACACATAAAAATCCTACACTTTATATTCACAATCAAGTCTCCTTGGTCAAAATTAGAAGAGAAAAAGAACTACATATTTATCCAGAGTGCAGTATAATAAAGGAAAAATTAGCAAATTTTCCACATTCATACATTCATGTTATCAGTATCTAATCTTTAAAACCACAATGGTTTTTCTCCCTTAACTTTAACAGTTAAGCATTTGTAGTTCTGCCAATTATTTTGCAGTGTTTGCAAACCAGGGAACTCACTGACCAAAAAGCACTTTAAACTTTTCTGCTGTAGTGCTATGATAGCAGTCATAACAACTGAACTGGCAGAATATTTGAACTTCATTTTGCTAGGCTTTCATTCTGAAAACACATTTACATTACATAAATTGTAATTAATTTCCTCCATATAAATGTTCCCATTAGTTCAGTGCCTGAAGGATATGCTTTACTTTAGTTTGTGAGTAGTTCCACTGCACACAATCTTACAGGATTAAGGTGTGAAACAGTAAAATACCCTTTGTAGGTGCTAGTTAGGCCATTTTCGTACTTGATTTGAACCGGATATGAACCCTGCTCATGCGAAAATGAACAGCAAAAACCAAGTCAATGTAAAATGTTTCACTTAAAGTTTTAATTTTGTAGTTGCAGGTTTACAAAAAGTGCTGTAAAACAAGAGATAGCAGGAGGAAATGGGTTTTGAAATCAGGAAGAATTTTCATTGGAAGAGTTTTCATCAGAAGAATTATCATAAATTTTATTTATTTATTTATTTTTAAAAACCTTCTGGGTGATTCATAGCAAAAAAAAAAAAAAAAAAAGCATGGTCAGAATACACCCAAGTAGAAAACTTGAAAAGTTTGTTGTTGTTTTTATGGTAGTATCATTACTCTTAATCAACAAGATACAACAATCAATTGGCAGTGCAAATATCATAAATCATTCGCATAACAGGGTTCCATGAATGTAAGTATTTGTTCTGTCTAAATATTTGCATAACATGCTATACTTCAATCCTTGCACACCAAATGGGGCAATTTCAAATGAGAGAAAGCTATGAATACTATGTCTTGAGCATTTTGTGTGAGTAAGGAGGAGAGGAAGTGGGAAAAGTGCTAAGTCTAATAAACGAAATCAAGCATTTTAATTACTGATATAAATTAGGACAGAAGAATCAGCTTCTTCACCCATGTATACAGAGGTTTTGAGAAATTTCTGTAGGGAAGGTCTTATATGGTGTTTTGGTTTGGTGACTAAAACAAATGGAGACTAAAATAACTGGAGACCTGGGAAGCTATAGGGAGCTACCTACATGACCATAGGTCTTGCTGACCTTTCTCTGCAACCTTCCTGGAGATGAATATGCCCGTGGAAATAAACAAGGGACCATATTTTGCCTGGATATTCAGAGATTTTATTTCACCCAGCTCTCACCGGGGGCCTAGGCCAGACTGACTACTCATGGGAAAACCACGGAGTTCCCCCAGGCAGGGGGGCATGAATAGCCAAGAGTGTACAGAACTAGGATACATGTGACCAGAGCGCAGGGTTCCAGAAAACCCCATGTAACCATGCTTTTCACCCAAGGCCCATCCCCCCGGGGGGGTACCTCCTCACATAGGAAGTGTAAAGAAAACTCAGGTAAGTGTAGCAAGAGGTAGTTCATGCTTTCATCCTCCCAGGTAAACACTCTGAATCACAGTTTATGACAAAACTGATCTCTGAAACTCTTCTGTTGGAATTACCACACTGAGAAATAACTAACAATTTGGTGTAGCAGAGGCTTGATTTAGTAATGTCATGTCAGGTAATTCATTCTCTGGCTACGTGGGTCAGCAGTTGCTTTTTCCTTACAACTGTTTCAGTGAATATTTTCTTGCATGTGGGCCTTTATCAACTGTCTCCATTTTTCTTCATTGTTCTGTTCTGAAGTAAAATATTTCTACTGACAAAAATTATCTATAATTGATAGTTATCTTTGTTTAACTGTACTTGGTATCTCTCTAATGATTTTCAGAGCATATTATGTATTCATTTATTCTTTTAATAAATCATGTTGACTCTAATCCACAAGGCTGGGCACATGTGTCTGTGCAAAAAAAGTCAGTGGAAGATTTTCCATGAAGTTCACTGTGCAGTGCTTTGGACATATTTCTAGAATTCAGAAAATCCCCATTGCCATTAATCTCTTCAGTACCTCTGTCCACCTTTTCCTTTCCCTCATCAACGTGTTTTTATTTATATTAGGCTCTTGTAATGCAAAACAATAGTTAGGCCCAGTTGTTTGCAGGATCAAGTTTTAATGCATAAGCTCTGCAGGACGAAACAAGCAGTGGTGATGAGTGACAAAATAAGCAAGAAAAAAATAGGTATTTATAAACTATTTTAAAAGTATCTCTGTATCCCTAATTAAAAAAGGAAATTGCAATATGGATTATAGAAAAGATTGATTATTCTCATACAGAATAGAGGGTTTTTTTCATTAACAAAAAGCATATAATTCTCTATTGAGCATCTATTTAAGTTCTAATAAAACATGTAATCTAATTTACTACCCAAGATATCAGAAACTCCTTCAGCAGTTGGAATTGTCCCTGCTATATAAATCAATGTAATTTCAATTCTACTTGCCAATAGAGTTAATGCAATTATTTCATGTCATTCATTTGTTGTAGAAGTGAAGTACACATAACAGTGAGAACTCAGCTTATAGAGCTATTCATGGGATCTTATATTTAAGTTAGTCTGATATCCATTCTGTTTGGAAACTTTTATCAAGAGGGAAGGTATTTATTTACTGATTGATTGATCAACTGATCGATTATATCTGTGGTCCTTAAAACCCAACTTCATGTAATAGCATAACTGGATTAAATTGCTTCTGGGGAAGGCACTGAGAGATATAAATAGATAGTACTTAAATACAAGGTTTTGTGGAAGCTGAGTTGACAGAAGTTGAGTTGGAAGTTTGCTTAAGTGGTACCTCAGTCAGTGAAAATCAGCAGGGCTTTCCATTCAAGTATGTTTAAGAAATAGGAGGTTTCAATGACTTCACAATGAAGAACACAGGGGCAGGATCATTTTCATCCAGAAAGTTTAAGGTGTTACTTTCCATTTGCAAATATATAGACCTTCAGAGCCTCAACTACTGAAAAAAAAAAAACAGATTAGCTTTAAATATATTAATAGCTTATTCTGCTTCCATAAACCATGGTAAGAGTTTTCTCTTCCACATCCTGTCTTTCTGTTGGTTATTGATTCCAACCCTTCCTACAGTGAGGTTTGGAAAAGTATGAATAGGTTGTTTGGTTTGAGGACTTCTCTCAGTGAGAAAACCAGTGTTCTCACTGGGATCCCTGTATCTCAAGAAGTTAAAATTTAACTACAGTGCTCTGGAGCGATATACACAGCAAAAGACAAAAATGGTATAAACAGGTAAGATTGTAAGATACAATGAAAATAGCAAATTATACATGAATATCTTGAGTTAACAAGCAGAAAATATACTTCCTAAAAAATATTCTTCACAAATTTTCCAAAGAAAAATAGCTAAGAAAGTGGAAGCTAAACATTATCCTTATACAGTGTTAATAGCTCATTCCTTTTTATTTGCTTGAGTTCATTTTTATTTTAAAATAAAGAAAGGCTTTTTTGACTTTGTAGTTTATTCAAGTGAAGGACTTGAAGTATTTGTAGCCATGCCTCTGTGCAAAAATTTGCATGGATTTTCTACTAGCAGTCAACCATTGGTAGGCAGAGGGGCAGGGTAGCAGATCGTTGGCAGTAGGAGGGTAATCCCACTGATTTTGTTGTAAGGAGATCACCAGTATAGAATTTGGCTTTTCTGTCTTCTTCCTGTCTGCTTGTAAACTTGAGATGGCTGAGAAGACAATGAAGGAATCATCTAGTAAGCCTCAGAAGAAGAAGATTGAAAGAAATGCTGAGAAAATATGCAATTTGTGTGTGGGCACTGCCACTCTCAGGAAATGCTGACAAAACATAATGTTCTACCAAGATGAGAGAATTTGAGGGCAGGGGTTATTCTGCATAAATGTTCAGGAAAAATCCCCATCAAATAAGGTCCCCATTTTTCACTTTTTGCAGCAGATTAGACTCAGATGAGACTATTACACTTCAGTTGTCCCTCTACTATAGCAATTACTTTTGATGACATAAATAGAGTTTATTTTTCACATTCATTCAGTCCTTGATTGAATTTCCATGTGTGCCTGAAACCCAAGAAATTCAAGACAGAAAGGAAAAAGCATAATTGATATCTACTTTCTTTTCTAGATATGTGGTAGAACTCATATCTTTCTTCAGATGTAGACTGCTTTGGCAGACCCTCCATGGTCTTTTGACCTTGACTAAAGTCAAACCATTGGGAAAGTTTGCAATGCACGTACTGAAATATGTATATCTTGACAAAAGTGTTGCTGAACTTCATAAATTACAACAAACCAATGAGAACAGAAAGATAACAACCAGACTAGTAAGCTGCACTACAGCATTGTCTTATAACTCTGTAAAAATACAGGATTTGATCATTTGTGCCTTATGTGTCTTGGAAAAAATCTGTTTCAATTATAGTACTTAGACCTTTTAATGTTTTATTAGCATTGTCATTCAGTCTCTTGTTTACAGCAACAGTATTCAGTAAGGGAAATGCAAAGTGAGCATACCGATAGCAATGAAAAATATAAAAATGAAAAGTTGTCTTTTGCAAATCTAATAATATTTTATGATCTTTTGAAAGGTATGTAGAATTCTTTAGCTCAGTGCCTTATTCCCTTGAAGGCAATTTCTAGCAAGGCTATGAATTCAACTTAATTATTTCAGTTTAAAATGTACAAAAAAAACCCTTCACTGATTATTTTTCACTATATATCTTTAAATTGTTTTGCCTGGGGGAAAGGAAAGTGGAAATTATGACTTCATATGGTGCAAACTCATTAGATCCACAACTAGAGCTTTAGTGTCTGCAGTCCCATTATCTCATCAAAATATCATTTTGATTGTCATCACACCATACCAGGGCCTGCTTTGCCACCTCTGCATTTCTTGGATATAGAACAGGAATCTTTGCAATGTGGGTTTTGGGCAGCACTGATGTGCAAGCAGAGATTCAGATCACCTGCACCCACTTTGGAGATGTGCATTAATGAGGAGTCTGAGACAGAAAGGGGAAGCATGTTGCTGTAGTTTGTGAACAGAATGTCACAGGGGGAATGAAAACTTGAAAAGTCAAAATTTCCAGACTCTAACTTATTCCTGCAGACTGCATCTTCTTAGATGGAATTATAGATTACTGTGGAAAAGATTGCAAAGAAAGGTAAGAAATGAGACTGAGAGGAAAAAAGTCAGGTACTTTCCTGATGCTGAGCAGAAGTAATAATGCAAGACTAATCAGCAGTGTTGATATTCAGAATATTTGGGGCCTCTATGTTGATTTTAAGCAGCTATCTTGCCCTTTTTGTTATAATAGAGAGTAGACAAATGAACAAATAAAATTTCATTAAGTCTATCTATTCAGTCTTTTGCCTGCTTTGTTGTGTGCAGTGCTGTCAGTGGTTTAAGAGGAGACGCCTCCACAATGTTTTTCTCTTATGAGATGTGCATGTCTTTACAAATAAAAAAAAAGGAAAGAGACTGAATTTCCATTCCTTTCTGCTCCATGGGTATTTTTTGTCCTTGAAATCAAAATCACTAGGCAAATAAACTGATCTACACTGTTGGAAATGTTAGTCTGTGTTTTTGAAGTTTCATAACAACTATGCTGATGACAGTATGCAATACCAGCATATAAACACAGGGAAAAACCCTGTAAAAGCATCTTGGTCTTTAGTGATATGAATGTCTTCTGTGCTTTATTGCTGTGTCCCACTCATTTTCATTCTGCCTTCCTAGTTTAATAATAATCACCACAAAAATCATCATTCTTTACAGAAAAGTCCAAGTGCAACACACATGCAAAGGCTATATCTGTCTGGGCTAAAGATTTACCAAGGTGCTAAAAATTGTCATATCTTCTCAAGCAGGACAGTAATCAAAAATTAGTTTCCTAACCACTGGCAGAATGTTCTGTTTGGAATTTAAGATAAAATATGATAAAACTTCTTGCTTTGGTTAGCTTCTGGGGGAAGGGTTTGATGTAGAGATGAGGCTACAGAAGACAGTCCAGGATACTTTTTGACTCAGCTGCTCTCTGGAGCATTTTCTATGCCTGATGTAGGCATCTTCTTGCTCAACATCCTTGTCCCTTTTAGATCCCTAATTTTTCCCATGATGTTTTGTATCTACATTGAGATTTGTTAGGAGGCTAAAATTAGGCTCACTTTTTCCAGGTCTAAGTCTTTTTTACATCTCATACTAATTTTAGTAGCCAAAATTCTTTCTTTGTACCTCAGCAAAGACAAAACCCAGACCCTGGCTTTTTCTAGCTACTAAAAATCTGGTATACAGTAGGAAAAGCCTGAAACAGCTTCCTATCAAATATTTGTTCTCGGTGAGGAAGAAAGCTACATGTGTGTTGGGGGTTGAGGAGGTTTCTTTTTGTGTGTGTATGTGTTCTTTTCTTATCCTGTCAAAGGAATTTTTCCCCATGTTAAGGAACGATTTCTGAGTACTTAAGAGAAAACAAAGGACCTAGCCAGCCACAAGGGAGGGGCCCAATTGTCCTTTTTTTGGTCTTGGTGGCGTCTTCTCAGGTGGGGGAGCAGAGACATCTTGAGATTTAGAACTGGGAAAAGAGGTGGGGTAGAGTGCTTGGGGCGCATTGCTCTCCTGGCGTTTGGAGGGAGCGGAGACTGCAGCCAGGGTGGGGAGAACTCATCTCACTGTGAGGCCGTGTTTTCTGCTGTTTGTCCTTCTGCCCTGCCCTGCCTCCGCCATCCCTTCACTGCTGCTTTTGGAGTTTTCGCTGTGCCATAGCACTGCNTGACTACATAAACCAGTGTAGTGGTGCACATTTTATTTCATTTTTCTTCCCTCATTCTCTATTGCTTTTGTCATCTGTCATGTGACACCGGCTGAATACCAGGCACCCATGAAATCCCCTCACTCGCTCCCCTCTGCACCTGGACAAGGGGAGAAAATTTAATGAAGGGTTCGTAAGTTAAGGACCAGGAGAGATATCACTCATTACATACCATCATGGGCAAAACAGGCTCTAATTAGAGATATAAAGTTAATTTATTACTAACAAAAGCAGAGCAGGATAATGAGAAGTAAAATAAGCCCTCAAAAATACCTTCCC
>VYZQ01057605.1:7123-17571 GCA_013400655.1 Mystacornis crossleyi | reverse complement strand
GGGGGTTTATCCTGGAGATAGATGAAGAGAACTTTTGTTTTTCTGGAAGTGCTTGTCCTTAAAATTATACCCCCTGCAGCTAAAGGTGAATCCTTGAACACAGTTGTGGAGGAAAGCTGTGGTTGAGGAACGGGACTCTCACATGTCAACAGAAAACCACCCCAGACGGCGGTTGTGCTGTGACGTGGATGCCATGAGAAGATTGTTCTTGTGAAAAAGTTCCATAGCTGAGCAAAAGAGACTTCTCTCACTCAATGGACTGACATAAGATTGTTATAGAGGGGCAAACTAGTTGAATTGATTTTAAGTTTGTGTCTTTATATTATAGGTGGATGGAGGAGGTGCTGGAGAAAAAGGGGGGTTAATTTGCTTTAATTCCTTTTTATTCCATTTTACTTGTAGTTGTAGTAATAAACTTCATTATATTCTTTAATGTTTGGTGCCTGCTTTGTATTCCTCCCTGTTCTTATCTCACAGAAAGGGGAAAATGCGAATCAAACCACTACAGCTTCTGAGTAGTTATCCATCTGTAGTAACAAGAAGTGTGAGCACATATGACAATAAAAGTTAATTTATTCAGCTCTTACTGAAAATTACGGGAAATTTTCATAACAAAATAGCATGAAAATTGGTGGAATCCTAGAAAGAAAAAGATATTTAAAAAATCATAAAATTATGAGTATGCCTAACAATAAGAAAAGCAAACCTTTTTCAAGGATTAACTTTTAAAAGAATACTTGTCCCAGGCAACGTGACTAAACACAGTGTCCACCTCATGGAGTTTTCCAGCCTAAAATCAAAAACTATTAAAAAAAAGGATGGGAGATGGAAAATATAGGTCCTTCCTGCAAAATTGGCTTATTTGTCATTGTTAAATGTAACTGACACACTTATGGCTAATCTAGCATTTTCTTTTTAAAAGGATAACTGAGTTACACTGTGCAAGTCTACCACAGTAACCACTGTGGTCTACTACTAAAATTCCACAATAAAGCAGTCTTCAGTGATTTTTTGTTAAAGACCAAATTTTTTTTTTTTTAACTTAAGTACCATACCACATCATCTTCCCTGTTGTATTTGGGTTTCTGTAAATAAGGAGTAGCCAGAAGTATCCTACTTTTGGAGAAAGAATTATTTTTCCATTCATTCTGATAAGCCACAAGAGACTATTGCAGAAGTTAGCATAAGCTCTGATTTTTCTTTAGAGTTGAAGCTTTCCTATTTCTGTGTGATCCAGTGTCATAGGTTGGTGCCACACACCCACCAAAGCTGCTCTATTGCTCCCCTCCACAACCAGAGAAGAGAGTAAAATATAATAGAAAATATAATAGTAGAGAGAAAATATAATAAAGGATTCATGGGTTGAGATAAGGGCCATGAGAGATCACTCATCAAATACTATCATGAGCAAAACAGGCTCTAATTAGAGATATGAAGTGAATTTATTATAACAAAATCAGAGAAGGATAATGAGAAGTAAAATAAGCCCTCAAAAAACCACTCCCCCTTACTTCCCAGCTCTATCTCCTACCCCAGTAGTAGAAGGAGACAGGGAATGGGGGTTATGGCAATTCATCACTTGTGATTTTTCCTGCTGCTCAGGGAGAGGAGTCCTTTCCTTGCTACACTGTGTGGTCCCTCCCACAGGAAGACTTTTCCATGAACTTCTCTGATGTGGCTCCATCTCACAAGCAGCAGCTCTCTGTGAACTGCTGCAGTGTGAGTCCATCCCACAGGCAGCAGTCCTCCCATAAGTGCTGCAGTGTGGGTCACTGTTCCACAGGGTGCAGTCCTTCAAAACTGGTCCAGTGGGGTTTCCTCTCTCCACAGGCCTCCCACAGGATGCAAGGGGCCTCCTCAAGGCATCCTCCTACTCTGGCATGGGACTCATCCACCAACTGCATTGGATCTCTGCATCCCTGTAGATCTCTGTAGGCTGCAGGGGCACAGCTGCTTCTCCATGGTCTTCACCACGGGCTGCAGAGGAATCTCAGCTCCAGTGCCTGGAGCACCTCCTCTCCCTCCTTCTTCACTGACCTTGGTGTCTGCAAAATTGTTCCTCTTACGTGTTCTCACTCTGCTCTTCTCTGGTCACAGTTACAACTGTGAAAAAAAACATTTTTTTTCTTTCTTCTTAAATCTGTTATCACAGAAGCATTGACACCATTTCTAATTGGCCCAGCCTTGGCCAGCAGAACATTCGTCTTTGGAGCCTCCAGTGATGGGCTCTGCTGGACATGGAGGAAGGTTCTAGCAACTTCTCACAGAAGTCACCCTGGTAGCCCCCCTGCTACCCAAAACCAGGCCATGGAAACCCAGTACATCCACATATATGGCAGTTCTATAATAGAGGATATGCCATAAGGAGTTGTACAATATATATGTCGTGGTGCTGTGAGTTGGGAAAAACCTGAGGCCAAACAGTCAGTAGTTAAAAATTAGTTAAGAAGCAATGTTTTATCTTTTTTTAAATTGCTTGTTATAGTCCTATCATTAGGATTCAAGAGTCCTTCTTTTATTGAAATAATTGTTTTTAAAAATGAGACATAGCTGTATGCACTCTTTGCAACACAAGAAAACATGCCAGTATCTGATGATGGATGGGGAAATTATGGGTTAACAGCTATATAGGTGCCCATATCTAGGCAAAAGGAAATCAGAATTTGTAACTGAACTCTACTATATCATAAAAGTGGTATTCCCATATACTTTGTTACCTCGAGCATTGATAAAAGATCTAAACTTTTCTGAATGCCAAGATGAGACTTTATTATTGCCTTTAGATACTTTGATATGCTGAAGGGATAGAAAGTCATAAAGAACATGCAATAAAGGATGACTTGAATAGGACAACTAAAAATTCTATTTTTATATGCCATAAATAGGCTTTTGTCCTAATCAGTATTTTTGATTACTGCATCTGAGATAAAGGCATTGCCTTGGTAAAAGAATGAAGGGGAGGATTCTGGAGACTCTGGGAAAATTTTAAAAATGAAAGAAGAAACAGATTCATAACTTGAATCTGTAAAAAAGGGCATATAAAAAGGAATTTGCAAGACATGGACAAATGACAGTCATGGATGTGAGGTTTTTCAGAATTTAGCTGAATCAAGACTTTAAGCCTTTTCAAAGACTTCAAAAATTATATGAAAACATGAAGACCTCAAAATCTGCCACATTAACAGTTAAACTGAGATTGCCACCAAATTGGTGTAGGAGAAGGAAACTGCAAAAGAGCTTCTCCTCATCTTCTAATCCTTCCCAGACCCTGGAAATAATCCGTGTGGATATACAGCCTTCAAACTTCGGAAACATGCTGGAGAGAAGGCTGAAGCTGATGGTCTCCACACATACCTACAGAGCAGGGTAGTATGGAGAGGGAAAGTTGGTTCAAACAGCTACCTCCAAATAGTTAGCAGATATATTTTAGATATTTTCATAATAGAAAAAAATGCTTTATTAATGGCTCTCTGTATATGAATTAACAACAGGTTTTGTCATTTCAGGCATATGTCTACTGTTCTTCCAGATAATTGTATTTAGTTCATTACAGATAATGTGCTACAAACAAGGAATTTCTAGAATATATCTGCTTGTAAGGCCTTTTTCTTTTAAATTCATTTTTGTGGTTTTCTACAGTGCCTACCTACCTAGCTACCAATAAAACATCTGGAAATAATCAGAACACATGCATCATTCAATTTTCCACCAAAGAAACTGCTAAAATTTGTATTGGAAGATGCCCAATATTTAACTTAAAAGAGACAGCTGGAGCAAGAAGAGTACCAAAACATGTTGTAATTGAATTAACATTTTTAGTCACCCAATTCTGATGTCCTTTAATTTCTAATACTCACTTTTGAAATGGCATGTAGATGTCTTTGAGAAAGGTAGTATGCAGACATAATAGGTCAGGTCTCTCTTTGTTCCAGTGGAGTGGTGAGGTCCAAAAATTTGATATCGAGCAGTTATTTACCTTTTTCCCCCCTCCTGCCTGTTTGCATTCTTTTTGTTAATAAACTGTTGTTTTTTTGACTTTCATCTATCAGTATTCATTTCTTATTGGTGGAAAGGGATTGTTGGAACCCTTAGAGTAGACAGCTCATTCCAGAGTGTTCTCCTTTAAATTGTCTCAAACTAAGACACATCTCTCCTGACAAAGCCTACCCCTAAACTTAATCTTATTTCTAGAACTTCCTAATGTCTGAGACATCTTTGCTCTTCAAGCTTAAAAACCTTTATTTTTTCTTTCATGGGTGAAATGAAATATATGTTATGCCCAAATATGCCTTCCTGATGATTTTTATAACTATATTGCACTGAGTGACAATATAACAAGTCAAATATAATAAACCTGAACTAAAAGAAAATGTGTTCTACATAATTCTTTCTAACCTGTAAACAAAGATGATCATGAAGTGATAGGATATTTTTCTTTGCTTGAGAATTATTAATATCCAGGAAAAATATATGTTGTAAAAGATCATGTACAAGCATGTAGGTCTTCTGGCTGCCTGACTGATGGTCTCTGATGTCATAACAACTGAGGTCACAGTCTAAATGATATATGGAACATAACAGTATTAAATGAAATCAGATGATTCACAGGATAACTGATGTTATTCTGCAAATAGACAGAGATTCAATTAAATCACCAAAAATTTTTACAAATTAGATTTGTAAAAATCAGTGTTAGATACAGACTTTCTGTTGTGTTTTTGTTTGCTTATTTTTTCAAATGCCATGAAGGATTCTTTTCTTCAGGCGATTCACTTAGAAAGTCAAAATAAAAGTCATGTATTATCTTGTTCTTTAGAAAATTGTATGCATCAATCCATGCCATTGATTGATAATCAGGGACTACAACGAGATCATTTTTAAGATAGAAATGCCATATTCTGGCTGTAGTTTTAATTAAAGGGCCTTGCTGGTAACAGAATTTATATGATTAGGGAAGTTTCCTAGGCTTCTCACTTCAGTTCTCTTTATAATCCTAACCCTAACCCTAACCCTAACCCTAACCCTAACCCTAACCCTAACCCTAACCCTAACCCTAACCTTAAACCATGTGTCTATTTACTAAAAACATGCATGATGTCACAGAACTTGAGTTTATATTACAGGCGTATTTCCAGCTCTGTTTCAGAAAAATGCAAGATCATTAGATAGCTTCAATAATGCTTCAAATCATATGATAGTCAGAACAAGGAAAAAACGATTAGTTTATTACTTCGTGACACACTCTTGCCATTCCACCATCTGAAAATTCAATCAAAGGAGCATATGGCTGGTTGATTCTAGTTTGCATCTCATCTTCAGCTGGGAGACCTTCACATAATTCCAAGATCCTAGAATTCATCCCCTACAGTTAAGAATTTTATGCCATGAAAGAGGAGAAAAAAAATTATATTATATATATATATTCCAGATGACTTTGGCTGAGCCTTTTTGACCATTAAAAAATTAGTTGTCTGCAATTTTGTTTGGAAAATGGAACATAGAAGCCTTGGATATTTGTATTCCTGTGCAATGCTGTTTGTTGAAACTATTTGGAAAATATTATAATTGGTAAGTTTACTTTCTGACATGACATGGCATGCACAATAGCTTTAAAGTGACTTTATTTCAATGCTTTCAGTTGTCTGAAATTACCCGTGAAGTGAAGAGGAAATTTCTAGAACAAAGTACTTGGCATTTACAAATAACATCCTATTTGTGTTCAGTGTTTCTCTCCACACAAGCAAGGTGAATGAGATTTTCAAAGATTTTCTTTGGTGTTCAAAAAGAAAACAGAACAAGTGAATTGACCAGGTCTAGAGTGTAAGTTACTACTTGAATCATGGATACGCTTAATGTCTTCTGAATCACATATTTATGCTTGACAACCTGGTTCTTCATTTACTGTGCCTGTGACATTGTAATAACTCCAAATGTACTGTTTTAATATGCAGCTGTGTAAATCAAAGAATATAGTATTTTTTATGGAGACAGATGTAGGCTAGGATTAATAAAGTTAGGTTAAATTTATTCTCAGAGACAGAGAATTTTTTACACAGACTTTTCATGTACTCTGTCATTGGAAGAGATCAGGCCTGCAATTCACACTGAAACCAAAATTCATTCAAATTCAGTATGAATGTGGCTTTCCTCTTTAACAATTGAAGAGTTTCCATTTGATGCCATAATGATTTTTGCTTTTTCATATATTCTTCTCATATCCCCCTTCACAAACACTTTTACGCAGCCTTTACATATCCTTAGTGCTTTTAACCCACATACTTGTAATTCGCTAAGTTTGATAACTAGCTTAGACCCAAAGTTCTGTTAAGCCAAGAGACCAAACATCTTTGAAGCTTCATAGTTAGAGAGTCAGTGAGCCCCAGACCCAAGGTCCTCTCCAGAACATATTCTGTAAACTGAGATAGACCCATGCAGGGGGGACATTCCTTAGAAGGGGGCTTCTCCTGAGCCTCCCATTGGGAAATCCGTGATAGATATGCGAATATGCAAAGTCTATAACTGTATATGCAAATCATCGTGTGTGTACATTCTTCAGGGTGTGCATTNCTTTTCCATGCATTCTCTGTTGTGCATTCTCCAACGTGCATTCCATGCATCGGTGCGGGGGTGGCATTCCTGCGGAGTGTCCGGCCTGGATCTAAAGATTCTTAATAAACTCCAAGGTAAAATCCCTTTTCCCCCTCTAACCGTGTTTGGCTTTTTATTCTAAGCCCAAGGAAAAGGCATCACACTGACATTCAGTTTCTGAATAGTTCTGTTAATTTAAGGCAAAATCTTAAATGGTGGTTCAGGCACAGTGAAGCCCAGTGGAATAATTTCTCCTATATTGGACATGACAGTTATGAGATACCATGACTACACAATATGAAAGGAATATCAAGGAGCCTAAAAATATGTTTAACAGAGACTAACACACTGAGCAGGAGACATGAAGGAGGAGGAAGAGAGTAAAGACAGGCACCCAAGTTGTATCCACCAAATATAGCAGCAATAAAACCATCTGAAGATTGTACTCTGGTCTCTCAGGTGTAATTGTATGAATATACTCTTTCCAGTATTTCAGTCCTGTCCTTCTTTAAACCCTCCACTAATATCAGTATTGAAACTCATGTTAATCATCTAAACTTTAGCACATATATCATGCTTCTCATTTCAACCTAAATGCCTGCTGAAGCAGAAGATAATGTTAAAACAAAACTTAAATTTATTAGGTTTAAATTGAGCCGCTCTCTATTTCTGAAAGCTTCACAGGCCCCATAATTGAGAGCAGTTGGCAAACATTATAATAGAACCCAAAGAAACAAAAGAAACTTGCCCAAATATCCTTTACCAACAAATCAAAATTAAGATTGTATCCCATTGTCAGATCCATAAGATCTGAACTCATCTCGTGGCCCTTTTCCCCTTCCTCCCCATGAATTCCTCCCACAGGCAACTAATCCACAGCCGAAATACAGCTTGCTAGGGAAAATGCATGTATCTATTCCCCTTTGTACCACCAGGGTTCTGTGCCATGTGAAATTCCTGTTGCTGACCAGAATATTATTTTAAAAGCAGGCCTTCTAAAAACGTTGCTGTTTGTAATTAATGCTAAATAGGCGCATGAAGATTAAATTCTCTGTTCTTTTGATTACCAGCATGTCCTTCGTCTTTGGAGAGACCGTTGCTGTTAGCAAAGCACCTTACCTATGAAAATCTTTAGTTCAGTTTAATAGTATCTCTATTTGTAAAAGGTTTTCTTAACATTATGCAAGAGACAACATAGAAGACACATAGTGCCTGGGAAAATTCACAGGGTAAATAAGATTTCTAGCTATTCATGGCATAAATAGTTCTTTTCCTTTTAGATTTCCTCTTGAGCTTGGTAAAGTGTTTATTAGTTGCATGGAAGTTGCCTTGCTTTTGGTTATGATTGCCTAGTTTATTATTACCACTGTTAATCACCAAATATTAGCTAAAGCAAACTGCCAGACATTTGTGGGTTACAGCTGACATAAAGACCCATTCTGTCTGAGGCATTCTTTGGAAGTCCTTACCTTGGGGTTAGAGTGGTATTTTACCTATCTTGATTTTTTAAATTTTATCTGTCTTGCTTTTTTATCTCTTCTGACAAAGATTATGACAGAAAAAACATCAGTGTATTTCTTCTTGCACAAAGTTTGGTGGACTAGGTCTTTTTTTTTTTTTTTCTGAGTAAAATCAAGATATTATCTGGTTCTCTTCTTCCTTTCCCTTTCTGTCTTGCTTGCTTAAACCTGTGTTTTTCTCTTTTCTGATGCAGGTTAGCATTTCCTTGCCTTTGTTCTAGGACATCGCACTAGCTTTTGGTTGGGCAAAGGGCACTCAGCCCCTCTGAATTATAAGACAGGGTACCCATTCCAAAACCTACCAATGTTTGAGTTTGCACATTCACTTTAAAAGCTGTTTTACACCAGCATTTCCTTCTAGTCTCTCTCCCTTTCAGTTTTCCTGGTGGTTTTGAATGTTGTGTTACATATTAGTGCATGGAAATGTCATCTTAAGATCTATTTCCCAAAACAGAAGGGGGAAAAGATGGATGAGATGCCAAGTTCCAATTGAAGTTATTGCTACCTCAGCATTTACAGAGACATATGAACTTAATTTGGATAAAAGACCTGTAAAACACATGTCATTCTCCTGTTTTCTTCCCTACTAATGATTGAACACTTTCAAGGGAATACAATATCAGGAATGGAATAAGATTAAAACAAAAAAGAAGTTGTTGATCATGAAGCTTAAATGAGTGTTCTATAGTTTTTTTTTTCTTTTTTGCCTTCAATTATTTTGTGTGCGTGCATGTAGGTTTTTATTGTTACTCTGAAAACTCCAGCACACAAAGAAAGACCCTTTTGATAACCTCACAGCAAGCATTTTCTACAGAGGTTTCACAAGAAAATAAGAGAAATCAAAAGAGAGGATTGAAATCTGTCAGGTAGAAAAATTCTAATTGCCATGTTTCCATTTTTTACATGGTCAGGCAAGCATCTGAAAGCAGGCCCACCATTTCCAGCTGGTAAAAACTGGTATTCCATCATCTTCTTTACCAATAAACTGATTACTAATTGTTAAATACATACAGAATACAAAGTTGCTGGGGGATGGAGATGCTCTATCATTAAAATGGAGTCTTTCAAAATTTCAGTCTCTGGTCACATGTAATGGATATATTGAACAAGATGCTTAGATGTTCATTTTTTAAACAGAAATATAAGTAAAGATACCAATCACCTGTAAATTGCTAAATGACTAGGATTGAGTAACTTTGTGGTTCTAAAAGCAGGCAGTATGTTTAGTTGTCTTAAACCTGTACTTAAAGAACCTGCGTTTAGGTTGCAAGCTTGAAAATTCTGAGCATGAACAATGTAAGATCTGCAATTAGGTTATACACTGAACTCAATGGATTACAGAAGTAAAAATGCTACTTATGTCAAACAGTTTATTGAGTAGCCAGCACACTATTATTTTAAAAAACAGAGGCAAGACTGATTGGAACCTTCAATATGCAAATATGTAATGAAGGGATTAGTAGACTTAACCTATGGTTCATTGTAGGGCATGCACTGGATTAAGTCCAGGAGATTTTAGGCTGTGGTAAACAGTATTTGAAGATGAATGTATCCAGTTTGTTTTATGCTAAATTTTACTGGGTTTTAGCTGGAAGGAAACTCTCCTGGCTGCACATTCCTGGCAACGCTCACATGTTCCATGATCTGTGCCTTCCATTTTTGCCAAGCACACAGAACTTCACCACTGGGGAGAAACAGAAAACAATAGGTTGTCTGTTGGGTCATCAGGTCCTGTAACTGAGAAAAAGCTCTGAAGGTATGTTAGAGTGGGATAGGAAGGATGCAAGGGGAGGACAGAATCTGATGGTCAACTTTCTCTCCCTTTCTGTGACAACAGCATGGAGAATGTCTGTCCCCCTAAAACCACTGCAGTGTACATACTACAAAAGTCCCCAAAGGCAACAGCTTGACCAAAGAACATTTCAGTAAAAATGAGGCCTGCTGTCTATGAAAGATGTCTTTCAACAGCTCTGTTATAATAACTCAATTGTTTTGCAAAATTGGAAGAGAGGTAAAAAGACAGGATAGAAAGCAAAAAGCAAATCTCTACATGAAAAATCCAAATAATTAAATTAATTAATAAATATGAAACAAGGGGTTTGAGTTTGTTAGGGTTTTTTTGCAAATGCCTGCCTTTGACAAACTCAGAGTATCTTCTTGGACACTGAGTGTTCTGGTCTCTCCGCACAACAAAAGTGAAGTTAGAAATGGTTCAAATAGTTTGCACCCTGGAGCTTAAACACTCTGGCTGAAACTGCTACACACAGATTGAATATCTTATCATGTCTTACTAGTCTCTCAGGAAGAACCACTTTTGCCCTCCTAACCCATGACTGAATC
>VYZQ01057604.1:0-82510 GCA_013400655.1 Mystacornis crossleyi | reverse complement strand
AAGGAATGGTAACTTGTGAATTTTTCATGTGCCTATTTCCAGGATTAGTTCATCACTTAATTTATTCTATATGGGATATGCAGAGGTTAAAGAGATGCAGCATAAAGGCATGCAAAAAGCCACACTCTGTATCCAGATATATTAATAGTTATCTATTAATAGATCATGTTACATGCAAATGTGCTTGATGCTAATATTATTTAGCTAAAATACAAGCAATAAATACCGTTCTCTAAGGCACAGGAAATATATTCAAAACTAGTCTATATTCTAATAGATTTCTTGTGTCCTTAGACTTAAAGTTAGATAATCTACATACCTGACAAAGTTCAAGCAACAAAGGCAAAGGAAAGTGGGAAAAACTTCTCAGCATTGCTTTGTTGAATCATAAGAGTACTTTCCCAAAATCACAGTGCCTTTTCTAATATTCAGTCTCAGTACATTTATGTATAATTCAGAATTATACTAATTCTTTTTTTCTCATATGTGCAATCTAATACGAAATCTGACTGAAATGAGAAAAACCTATTCAGTCCAGTGGCTAAGCAGTTAAAAATGTCATTCAACAATTTGCCAGGTCACTGTCACAAATATGTTGCTAGGTGACTGCCGATGTTATCAGCCACTAAAATACATGCATTTTCCAGATGTATTCATTAAATAATTTTCTGTTGAGTGATTCTATGGTACAATGAAATTGAATGCCTTCTTAAGGATTTAAATATTTAAAAATACGTAAGGTAATCTGAATTATATTGAAAACTGTTATTTGTTGTATAAGTGAAGGAAAGGGATCCAAATTTGGGAAATTTGACTAAGGATTTCTAGAGATTCAGCTCCCTAGAAACTGCAATTTTACACTATCCTCTTGGGTTTTGTAACTTCTGTGCATACCTAATGCTCACATTCTGCATCTAATTATTCTACAGCTGATCCCTCTTAATTGGCATTTCTATCAGCTAGTGATATGACTCATTAACCCTTTGGAAAGCAGTCTTCCAAAAGTTAATAACCGTGGAGTTTGAAACTTGAGGCTGACGTAATACCCAGTCATAAAAACACATGAACTTGAGGCAGTTTCAGATGTCATTCTGGGAGCTGATTGTATCAGTCACACGGAGTTCACCCCGCGGGTCAAGACCCCAAAAGTTGGGCTGCTTTTCCAGGTTCCTGTTCCTGGCAGAGGCAATGTTATCCATGTCACTGGTGGGACTGGGAGAGCTGTTCAACTGAGCAGAGGTAGTCACTATCAAAGTGAGCCAGAAGAGCTCCCAGACTCCTGGCAGCGTGCACTAGTGACGCTGGAAACGACTGGGGCACGCATTTAGGTACTGAGGTCAGATGTACAGAGCTGTGTTAAGGGGTTCTAATCTGCAAGCTTAGTCCACACTCCAAATAATGGGGGCAATAATTGGATTACAGCTATCTTTCCTAGTGGAAGTCAGATCTACAGATTCATTCTGGCCTCAGTATCTATGAATGGACATTGAGTAGATATGAGGCAGGGTTCAAAGAACGTGCTAGTGGTTGCATTTTTCCTAGAGCTTTGAACTGTAACATGTGTGTGCTCCCTGGTTCAATGTTCATCTGGAATGATCGAGAGATTACTCAGAGTGGTTTGGCAAGGACTTGCAAGATCACACTTTTCAGTTCAGACCCGCCTGCATCAAAGGTATTTACACGTGCATGGATTTAAGTGGAAATTGTCCATGGAGAATAATGTGCTAATGTTAAATCCAAAATTATCTCCTCTGGCTCAGGGAGTTCCCATGCCATCAGTGATGGCAGACTGAGTGTTTATTCTAAGAAAATGCTATTTTTTATTTTTCTGCATTCAGCAGATTTTTCCCTAGGCATCCACTTTTGGCCACATATCAGAGGTGAAATACTGCACCAGATGGATCTTGACCTGGTCTCTGTGGCCAGTTTTATGTTCTTAGGCCCGTGCAGCACTGACTTTTTGTGACAGTCTACGTGATTTCCAGCAGTGTGGGGAGTTCATGACAGTGGTCTCCAGGGGGTAGTAATAGGTACAGAAGGAAAATATCACAGAATAAATCCTTGATCTTTCTGGCAAAGCTGAAGGGAGGCAGCAGTTTGTGAGGTTTATGGTTACTGTAGGTGCAGTTTTTAAGCATAGCCTAGATAGTTGTATGTGTTAAGACTCAGCTAAGTGTCTTTTACCACATAAAAAAAAGTTTAGACAACATATAATGTTCTCTGTTCTAAAAGAGTGAGGTAGCACTTCACAGTCTGCTAGAGGTTGTGCTGCCATGCCATTGCTCCGGGGAGAAGTGGTATTGGAGGAGATTCATTGCTCTTCCTCTCAGCTTCACTGGCATCAGCTAATGAAACAGGAGACAGTGGCCATGAATTGAGGCTTGGGATGTTCAGACTGGATTGTGTGACCTCCTGAGGTCCCTTCCGATCAATGTTTCTGGAGTCCATAGAAGACCTACACTCACCTGAATCAGCAACTCGAGGCAGCTATGCCAGAGCATCTCAAATGACTTCACACATTTATGTGATGGCAGCTGCATCGTGCCCCCTAATCAGCGCAATTAAAGGAGAGTGATGTAGCTGAGCTGGCTGTTTGACAACTCACTAACCAAGCAGATGTGGATATAATCCACACCCTTTGGGATAACCTGGCATACCTGACCTACTCTTCAGATGCCACTTCAGATGGACCTGTGTCTACTGTAGATTCTGTCATTTGGAAGGGGGTGATTCTGCCCCTCTACTCTGCTTTTGTGACATCCCACCTGGAGCGTTGTGAGCAGTTCCGGTGTCCCCAACATCAGAAGGACATGGAACTGTTGGAGTAAATCCAGAGGAGGGTCACAAATTTGGTAAGAGAACTGGAGCACCTCCCCTGCAAAGGCAGGCTAACAAAGGTGGGGATGTTCAGCCTGGAGAAGAGAAGGTTGTGTGGAGACCTCAGAGCAACCTTCCAGTATCTGAAGGGGATCTACCAGGAAGCTGGAGAGGGACTCTTGATCAGGATCTGTAGTGATAGGACAAGGAGTAATGGGTACAAACTGAAAGAGCAGGAATTTAGGTCAGATATTAGGAAGAAATTTTTTACTATGAGTGTGGTTAGACAATGGAATGAGCTGGTTGCCCGGGGAGGTTGTGGTTGTCCCAACCCCAGTGTTCAAGGCCAGGTTGGATAAGGCCTTGAGCAACCTGGTCTAGTGGGAGGTGTCCCTGCCCATGGCAGGGGGGCTTGGGACTAGATGTTCTTTAAGGTCCATTTCAAACCCTTATGATTCTATGATTCTATGAGTATCTCATGTGTCCAGAGATATCGCCAATGGCAGGACACACTTGTCTTTAGGAAACTGAATCAAGCCCTGGATGTGTCCTGGGGTGAACAGGAGCAATTTTCCTTTTTCATCTGCAGCACAGCAGGTGTCAGGATCTCCTCAGTGGCCTGTTCACCTTAAATACTCGTTCTCTGCAAGGCTGTGGTTGGTAGTTTTAGCTTGCAGAATCCCAGCACCAGGTCAGAAAAACACCCCAGCGCTCCAGTGCACAAATGATGATCTGGGACAAAGCCCTGCTGTCAGATTACATTTGTTCAACAGCTGCAGTTGCCTAACCAGAGCCACAGGTCAGGCTCATGTGCACGGTAGCTCATTTACACGTTGTTTGGGGTTTGCCTCTTCTTTCTACTGTCACTCAAACTGGAGCTGGGCGTAGGTGCCGGGCCTGCCGGCTTTGTGGGGAAAGCCACCCTTTGGCAGTGCCCACGGTGGCAGCACACGGGGTGACACAGCCCGGATCCCACTTCCACGGATGTTTTAGCACAAGCACCAACGGGACCCTCAATGTGAAAAGCATTTGTCACAAGGCCAAGCACAGGAGTATGAGCCCTAGGGACAGTAAGGTGGTCTGTTAAAGTTAAAATTAGTTAAATCAATTGTTACTCAAGTGCAGTTGCTATAGCTTCCTTGTGGTATTTCCCAGAAGCCTGAATACCCTTGCTTTTCTCAGTACAGACAGTGCAATATCTTAAATAAAATATATTCCTATTGACATTTCTCTTAATGCAATGTCAGAAGTTTCCAGAAAGACGCTTGAACTGTAGACATTTAAGTCAATATTACTTAAATTTAAAATTAATTCTCTGTTTTGAATCTGAGCAATCAATTGCCCTGATCTTGGAACAGAAGTTCCAAAGACACCTTCCCACAACGTGACATGGAAAGATAGAGATGTGCTCCACACACTGGAGATGGAGGGAGTACTCTAGGTAGAGCCAGCCTGTTTCCCTGGAAATCAAACCACCTGAAACTTGGCTGTGCTGTCAGAACCCTGCAGCCACTGCCAATGTCCTCTCTGCACATTTAAATTCACACCATCTCTGTGTTATGATGAAGTGCCAAGCACTGATGGGAACCTTCTGTCTCTAGTAAGAATTTTGGACACATAATAACAACAAAGGATTAATATAGCTTTGCTTGAAAGCGGAATTTAAATGAGGTTATTTAGGAAAAAGCAATCTTATTTCTTTGAAGTATTATTTCATTATATGAAAATATAATGCATTAACATTGATCTGGAAATTTTTTTTTTTTTTTGTATTTCACGACTACTTTTTAGCATTTTCAGACTGAATCATATTTTCCAGAATATGTTTATTGTGGAATGAGCTTTGCAGGTCTGGCTGATAGAATCAGTCAAGAAACTGACTGTGTATGTTTAACAACAAGAACAAGGAAAACAACAACAGTAATAGTGGCAATAATAATAATAGTAATAAACCCAACTTAATTCTGAATAAACTGAAAATGTGGAAAAACTCAGTTTTACATTTTGTCTTTTTTTTTTTTTATGACACATACACGAGTTTCTGATGCATCATTCGATCCTGTCTTACAAACCACTTCAGTATACTGAGATTTACAGGGATCTGTTTACTTTATCCTTGCTTTGAGAGTCAGTTTGACTGCAACATAGAAGCATTATCAGAGGACCAAAGCACTGTAAACTAAGAGCTGTTTAATCTAACAGAGACAAGAATAACACAGAAGAAAAATTAAGACTTAAAGCTTTATTAGCAATGAATTCTATTTTAACAACACAAGAACAGATTACCCAATGAAAATTGTGTCTTCTCCATTAGTTTTTGTCTTCAAACTGGCACTTCAGTGTCAAGGTGACAGTGACCTCTTCTGCAACTGTCTTGTCTCTGGACCACTCTGTGAGACTGAGGGAGACCTGAGGGAACCTGCCCTGGGGGAAAAGACCAGAACATTAAATTTTCCTCTTCTCCTGGCACAATTCCCTAATCACCATTGAGCAATTATCCCTTTCCATTTTCTCCAAAAGGAAAACAAGTGATAATGTAGATTAACTTAAATGGCTAATGATTATTCAGAGATGTAGAGTCGACAAGAACTTCCCTAAATTAAGCAGCCTGGATCCCACTGTGATATAAACGCTCTTCTTCATGACCAAGGCTTCAGTATTTCTCCCTTCAGTTCAGCAGTGCTCAGTCTTCCAAAGGGGCTGCACATAACAGTACCTCTGGCCTGGCAGCCTGGTACATTTAAAATAAACTTTGTTATTGGTGGGTTGTAGTAACTGCCACAGAGTTTTAAAAAGTTCCATTTTCCTACAGCCTACTAGAGAGATGTTAAGTCATTAAAATAATGTGTGGTGGGTTTGTTTATTTATTTATAAAGGACATATTAACTGTAGTTTAATGGACCAGGAAACTTTGCTGTTTCAAAATAAAAGTGCATAACTGTTGAATACACTTTCTAAAGCTGTTACACTGGCATCTGCTGTTCACACCGTTAATACTTTAGTATTTTGAAAAGCAAGTTAAATTAACTCTCCAGTGTCAATGTACATCATACCCGCAGACCAATTCTCTTATTTTGGATGAAGCCATGACTGTATAAACATAGACATTTCAGAGAAATGTATTTACTGGTTTATCTTCAGCACAAAGCACAAATAATAAGGGGCTAATATTTTGATTTTTCACGTGAACCACTGCAGTACAGTCCCACTCATTCCAAGACTGGTGCTGAGAGGAGTAAGCCAGCTCTTGTAGGATGTACTTTCCTTGCTGTGTGCAGTTCATGGTGCTCCCCAGAAGCTTGCACATTCTTGCTTTTCTTGGAATGGATGTTGAGTTATCTTTAAAAAAAGTGCACTCCTACTGAGATCCCTTTTAATGCAATGGTGGAAGTCTCCAAGAGGATATTTAAGCTGTAGCAATCTGTGGGAGTAGCAATGCTTAAAGACTAAACCTTTCTACTGTGCCACTAAGAAAGTGCTTCACTTTCTACACAGCTTGTGCTATTACCAAGGGCCATTTTGTACAACAGGAATCACTGAAAATAAACAGAGTCATTCTTATTCCTAAAGCCTGTCTTGCTGGCCTCATTCCTAATGACTTTGGACATAATGCAGTAAACTTTCATCACTTCCACTGTGCAGGAACTGTGCTCTCCAGCTTTCCCATCACCTATGTGCATCAGGTGAATTTGATTTTCCTGTGGGCTTTATTTATCCACATTTTGTTGTCCCTGAACCTGATTCAGCCTGAGTGGCACAAGGCTGGCTTTGGGAGCATGTGTGGTCCACATGAAAGGCTGAAAGCAGGACAACAAGGCAGGCTTTGAGTCTGAGGGATGCTGATGAGTTAGTCTGGAGTACAGATTGATGAGGAGAAGTAGACTGTGTTAATGGGAAGGCTACCTAGTACTTCCAAGGTGCACAGGGGGATAGAAAATGTAGGACTGGAGGCATTTTACTGTCGTATTGAAGCTCTGCTAGAGAGAACATAAACTTGAAGCACAGGATGAAGTAACTGGTATTTGTTTTGCTGTTGTTTTTTTACTTCATTTGACTTGTCTACACATGTCTAAGCCTCAAATTCCAAACCACGACTTAATCCCTTCTCTTCTGGAGCCCTTGGAGGTAGAAAACAAAGTTGTGGTAAATCATATCATTAGACTTTAATAGCCAATATACAGTAAGTAACATTTTTTCCTCCCAAGGGAGTTATTTAATGTTTAATGAAAACACCAATTTGCATAATTCACTTGCAATATAAAGGTCACCAATAGTCTGTCACTAGGATAACAGTGTAATTACTTAAGATAACTATCTTCCATCCACAAAAGAATGTTAATTTGTCGAAAAGGACTATTTTAAATTATTGTATTTTAATTATTATATTATCTTTATTCTATTTTGAAAAATGTCAGAACTCCTGCAGCAGAGGTCTCAAAGCTGTGTATCACTTTCTCAAAGGCAGTGGATGTGGAGACCAGGCAGACCAGGCTTCTCTCTTAGCTGGTAGATAAATGGCAAAAATAGGCATAAATATGAGAAGTCTGAGGGAACCTGAGTGATGGACCAGGGTAGAAGAGGGTGTCTGGGTCAAAGGCACAGTGGTCCTACACCACGTCCCCTCTGTGCTGGGATCAGGAATACCCTGCTCCAGACAGGGTCATATTTTACTCTGTCATACTCCATCACCGAAACCTCTTGGGTCACAAATAAAATGTTATTCAAATAAGGGCTTTTGTTTTAAAGTTGTGGTCTAAGAGAAAACAGAGAGTGGTTCTTAGTAAAGCAGAACTAGGCCAAGCACTGGAAACCTGCTGTGAGCCTTTGCATGACCAAGCCCAGCCAAGGACTGGACACCATGGCATTCACGTAGGAGGATGCAGATCATGGAAACGTCTGCTGGGAGAGCGTGTGGAGCCCAGCACTGACCCTGACAGCTGCACACTATAGGCTGCTTTGGGCCAGAGGCCACCACCACGCCCAGGGTGTTTGCCAGGAATATCCAAAACTGGCATCCAGCTGCCAGCTGTGCTGGAGCACCCTGCATTCCCACAGGAATATGTGTCAGAACAACCTGCAACAGGGACATCCTAAATTGTGAGTCTGTGCAATTAGCCACACTCATACTGGAGTATTCCTGGCGCTGGAGCCAGTGGTGTCACTTTGTACCTCAGAGTACATTGTCCTGCTCCTTGGGGGAGATTCCTACCAGGGCCAGCAGCAGGGCTTGTAAAGATGACTCAGTCTAATAGACTCCTTTTGCCATTCACTGTAAAGCCAGGAGGATTTGTCTCTTATCCTATTGGTGCACCATAAGGGTGCCTTTAATACAGGGAAGTGACCCTAAGTGAGTGACACACTGTTTGCAGAGGGACAAACCTACTTTTGCAACTCAGCACAATAGACCAAAACCACACTATGTTTCATTTAATGATTACTCCTGCACAAAGCTTTCAAATAATAAGCACTAACATATTTTAAACCTGAGCAAGCTAAACATTTAATTTACTATTCACTTGACACCACTTTAGTTCATTAAAACCTCTGCAGCATTGGAGAAGGTGAAGAGGGCAATATTATTAAGACAGCATGATTAGGGCAGGGCAGGGGTTTCTCTCACCTGGGAGTTGAGGGAATCTTGTTCTTTCCTTCAAAGACAGCAGTGCTGGTTCTCCTTGGCCAGGCCAGGATGGAGCTTCAGGCACCAGGTTTCCTGGCCTCTTGAGCACTCTGCAAGGTGATGCTTTGGGGATAAGCCTTGCACTGCACAGAATGATCCCTGCTGTTTACTGACATGTCCCCGGAGCAGTATTTTTTAGGGATATGCTACTGATAATTCCTCAGCTTGCCTCTGCTGTGATTTAGAAGGAATCTAATTGCATTTATACAAATAATTATATACATGTGTATATATTTCATTGTTAGTTAGCACTGTGAAATAGAGCAGATGTACCAACTTTATTAATAAAATCCTGGCAGCTATGAAAAGGTGGGGGATGCCAGCCTGTGCCACAGCAGCAGCAGTGACGGCCTGCAGGTGTTCGGGCTGATGTCCTGGTCTGGCCTCAGTCTGACCCCATCCCCAGGGAGGTGTCCAATGGCCAGGGCTGGGGCTGTCCCCACTGCCCTCCCAGTCCTGCTTCCTCCCAGGGATCTGAGGCACCACACAGAGCCAAGTGCTGAATGCGCAGTTTCTGCAAAATCTGTCTTCTGCTTGCATTTAATCACAGAACTTCTTTTTCACCTCCTCACAAATCAAGACCCAGGAAAACAGTTTAAGATTCAATGCTGGATTTAGGCTGATTTCTGGTCAGAGGCTTCTCTGCTCTGCAAACCATCCACCACCTATGGTGACCATTCCAGCTGTAGTTTCCACCTGCTTCCCAGCTACTGGAAGCCATCTCATTTGAGATCTGTGGCCAGTCACTTCAGTTTTGAATTTAGGTTCTGCGTGATTTCCCAACGCAGAACTCTCATTAAAGAGAATTGGAGCACAATAAAAATAGGCTTTAGGAGACCAGCCTATCTAGTCAGTCAGGAGGGTCCTTATATATATTTTCTTGATACACAAAGGCACACAGATAAGCACTAGTGGCTTTTTGGTATCCTTCCTAAGAGTGGTCAATAGCAGACATACAGAAGAGAGCTTTCCAATAACAGACATGTGGAAGAGCTTCCCAACAGCAGCATTTCCACACAGTATCCCAGCTTTAAGCTGTCTGAAGTTTAGGCCTCCTTAAACCACAAGTGGCATATTTGTCTTTAAAAAAATCGATGTAACACAGCATCTAAAAATAATCCCATGGAGTCATACATTCTCTTGTTCCTCAGCATTTTAATCACTGCAGCTGACTCCACAGTGTCATAAAACACATTTTGAGAAAGAAAAATATCCAAAAATTTCCTAGAGCGAAATACTCGTAAATAAACACAATCTCTCATTCTGTGAAGCACATACCTAAGTCATGTTGTTTCAGAAAGCAATGAAGGCTCTGGATGAGGAAGTTCTGGCCACTCCTTGGTGCCCAGAGGCCACACATGGCCAGAGCTGTGGGCACTCCACCAGCCTACATGCAACTCAGCCTGCATCAAGCTCTTACTCACAGTTGTTTTCCCACATGAGCTCAAAACCTGAAAACAATTAAACCCCTAAAAACCTGATTATTCTCCAAAGCTGAGCTCTCTGGTGGAAGTCTCATGTGTGCTAACAGAGGAGCAGTGCATCAGCACAGGCCTCAGAACAAACACCAGAAGTGCTGCTGGGGGACCAGAGCCATCTCTGCTGTAACCATGCTCCCGCAGCCAAGAAAACTCACTCTGGCTGGGAACGAGCAGGAGAGGCAGGGAAATTGTCTTCACTACTGCTACGCATTTTCTCCCTCTTCAAACAACAGTTTAAAGGAGGCACAGAGGACTGACTGCACCCCAAATACGCTGTTGACTGAATCTGAAAATAGGCAAGCCCCTGTTGTTCGTATGCTGCTACTCAGGTGGTTTCTGGTAGCTCCTAAAATGACAAGACTCACCTCCAAAATGCTCAAATTATTAAAAATAACAGTACCCTGTTCTTACATACTACAATTTTGTATTAATTTTGTTCGGGAGTGTATGAAGGAAAAGAGGTTAAGCCAAGCCCTGGATTTAGGCATGTAATTTTTCTTTGACTACAAAAAGGAAAAGGCTGAGACACCTTCATTTGGGTGGCTTTGATTCATCCCCCAGCGCTAGCTCTGAACCGGCTGCGCACGGTCATCATTGTGTGACAAATACTCCCGAACGCCCGGAGCACAGTCTGTACCCAAGGACTGAGGCACCCCAGTTTGGGCAGCTGGGAAGCATTGCCCTCAGAGAATGCAGGTTCTAAAACAAAACCCTCAGCGACTGCTAAAACAAAACCTGTCTGCAAGGTGCTCGTGGGGAAAAGGAGGCAGCAGTCAGATAGCATCTCCCCCTGCTCCACCCCCTTCACACTAATTATGTGACCTGAAAGCTCATGCCTTAATTAGCCTGGACATAAATTACACTGGCTCCTCCTGGTGGCTGATCCCACCAAGCTCAACACGCACGGCTGTGGATCTCGGGGATGAGCTCTCATCCCCCCTCGGGCGAGTGGCCGTGCGCTTTGTGTGCAGTGCCCTGGAGCCTCCGAGCGAGCCCTGCCAGCCTCCTGCCGCGTCCGTCACAAGCACCCGTGGCCACCGCGCTGCCCATGTCGTCGGTAGGGTTCTGCTGCTCGTGGGCTGGCCGGAACAGGGTCCCTCAGCACCGCAGGAGGATGGGTGGCGGGGCTGCCGTGGTACCGCTTGCCGAGGGGTTGTTCCTGGTGTGCGCCCTGCACATTCAGCTCCAGAGGGAAAACTGGAATAACACAGCTTGAAAAGCTCGCTTATGCAGGGGGTAACGCATACAGTCCGGTAATAAAGGAAAGCAGCTGGATTTAGGAGTTGAGCCAGTTCGTGTTCCCTAAGCCTACCCAGCATTCACTTTTTGAACAGCACAACTCCCCTCTGCAGCACAGAGGAACCAACGTGCCCCACCTGGGGAGGCTCGCCTCAGGACGGGGGTGTGGGCAGCTCACAGGACACCGTGCACTTTCATGGTAAAATTTGAATAAATACTCTGCATGGAAACAGGCCCAGTGACTGAGTGTGCTGGCAGGCTAGCCTGGAGACCTGGCTGTGTATGAAGGACTGTAGTTGTAATTACTGTCACCATTACTTGCATCAAGAATTACAACCACATGAATTTGGAGCCTCATCACTTTTAGTCAATGCTTTAAAGCTGCCTCTCTCTTATGCACGCCCGGTGGTTTTCTTGACCTATTTTTGGACAGTGAGAAATTATTTATTTTCATATACAGACTTCCCACTTAACCATGATAATACAGTAAAAAGGAGGCTGGGAGGAACAGGAGAAACATATCTGGCTCTGCATTCTTACTCTGACTACCCAACTCAACAGGGAGCAGCCCTGCATGTAATGCTGACCAGTGTTACAGAAATCCATCATACTGAAAATGCTGGTGCCACAAAATACAGAAAGGGGATGAGCATTACCTCAGGCTGTGTGTTGTCAGATATTCTGTATGGAAGAAATTCACACAAGACAGAACCTTTTACAGGTGTGAGATATGAGACCTCAACCAGTTCCCTCTTCATCCTTCTCTTTCCTGAAAGCTGAAATGTTCAGTAATTGAACGGTATCAGAGGAATATCTGGTTCTTAGGGAGAAATCACATAAGAACCCAGTGGTGCATTTGTATTTGTTCCAGGAATAGGATAAGTTATTTGGTTTATCATTAAACAAGAGGATCTGTGCTCCCCATTTCATCTGTGTGTTCATCTGTAGCTCCAGTGTAAGTGCTGTAGAGGCAGACCTTATACAGAGCTCACATCTGGGCTTCGGACTCAACCCTCTTCTGTTAAGCCCCAGTAAACATCCATCCATGGGCACCTTTGGCCCCCAGCCTTTATCATCTCCACGGACAGACAGCTGAGGAGCACAGTGACATAAAAGAAGCCAGAAGACATCAGAGTTTCAACAAGTGAAAAAACCAAACAACAACCACAACAAAAAAAACCAGACAAGACTCCCCTCTTCCATCAAGAATGAGAAAAATGTCCAGGTGAAGCAAAAAAAAAAAAAAGTATAGATGTGGTCACACATCTTCTCCTGTATTTTTCTCAGTTTGGTGATCAGGTGAGGGATCAAACATATACCCCTATACCCCAAAATGTATACAAGAAAGTAAGTTTGAAATAATTTGGATATCTATTTTAATGGGGTAAATGTAATTTAAACATGCAAGTATGAACAGCCAGTGGGCTGCCCTCGGGAGCTGGGTGCATTTGTAAAACATAGCATCCCCTGGGTGGGACAGGGCTGAACACCTCTTCCGGTGCAGTACCTCTGTGAGGAACATGAGCGTGAGCAGCCTGGGCTGGAATAAAGCTCTGTCCAGCCTTGCATCCTGCCTCTTTCACTGTTTCATAGCAGATCTCCAGAAGAGCTTGTGAGAACAAGATAATGGAAGCTTTGCCTTCCTGAATTGAATACACTGCGGCCCAGCCTCCAGCAATGTGCAGCTCAGGGACTTCCTGAGCCAGGCGTAGTGTCTTTACGTTCAGCAGTCACTCATGGACACCTGGCTGGGTCTGTTCTCCCTGAGCATGAATCCACACTGTTCACGGGCATGCAGTTGTGCCAGCTCACTAAGCAATGCCCCACTGGTGCTGCTGTCCTAGATAAGTGGCATGTGCTATATTTTCTCTTTATCTAGGTTAAAAAGTCAGTGTGAAATTTGTATAAAATGCAGCACAGAAAAACACGAGAGGATTATTTCTATAGGTGGAAAGACTTTGAGAGTGACAGTACTATATTTCTTTAAGACTGACTTTGTGTTTGTTCCTGCAGTGCCCATTATGAGGAGATCATATAGTATGTCGGGAATTGCTCTGTGCTGTAAAAGATCTCTTTTTCTCCAAAACATATCTGTGTGTAGTTCCCTTCTTCTCCATATTTAAAGCAAATGGTCCTTTTCCATATAATTGTTATGTGGAGTCAGAGGCAAATATTGATAGATAGTGACAGAGTTTAATTTATTTCTTTGTTGAAGACTGATTTTTCTTGGGTTTCGACAGCATTGGCTGCCTTCCCAGAAGCATTTCTGAATTTATCACTGCTGGGTGCCAAACTGAGATGGAAAAAACAGCTTTTAAATATAAAACTCCTCAAACTAGGGGGACATTTCAGCTTGGTGAAGTTCTGGCCATAACGCTGAGTGCCACAGGGTAAGGACAGCTGAGAGGAATCGAGGCAGTGATTTATTTAACAGTGTCAATGGAGGGAGATCAGCCTTAGAGAGGGATGCCCCTGTCTGCCACGGGGTAATTACTTCTCACTCCTAACTTTTGGTTCATGCTGAAGATCATTTCCTTCTCTGTCACAGTTGTGTCTAGGCACTGAGGGAAAGAAATGAGAGTGTAAACTGAGACAGCCTTGCCCATCTGCAGTATTTTGCAGTACTCCTACACTCAGAGCCACTGTGGGAATCCAGCTGCTCAAATTGTTGATGGGCAGAAGTTTCACTTTCGATTGCCCGGCAGAGGACAGCTCCTGGCCTCTCTTTTTCAGTCTTCCTGCTGACCAACCTCATGAGCGTTAACAGCTCCCTTGTGATGGCAGTTCTGCAGAGGGCAGGGTGAAGCCCACTGCTGAGGCATGTGAGAGGTGACATTCCCTGGAGGCACACAGGGATGCAGCTGCTGATGTGCCTTGTGTAATTACCAACATCACTGGAGCTGTACACACGTGTACACAGCTGAGCTCAGCCATGGTGCTCCTCTGGTGAAGTTCAGCTGCACTGTCTACTCTTAGTATTATCCCACAAGACAAGCCAGGAGCCAAGGAAAAGTAAGTTGAATTTTGCCCTAAACTGGAAAGATTAAATACTTTTATCGACTTCATCAGACTGAACTCAGAGAAGATATTTAGGTTTTATGCCAGGGTCTGTGGTGTATGGCTCAGGCTGCTGACAGCAGTCCATGTAAGCACCACTCAGCTGAAGAAGTTACCACAGCTTCTCTCTGTGTAAAACCCCTTGTAGCAGCTACTCCTTGTTGGACTCACCTGGCTGGGTAAGCTCTCAGCACATCCGTCATGAAGGGATCCCAGCGGGGGGCTGTGGAACAAACAGAACTAGAGAAAAGAGGTTGTAGAGCAATGTCAGGAGAAACACCCTCTTCCATCACAAGAAGATCAAGGCAGTTAACAATGAGTCTGGGCACCCGGCAAGATCAAACCAAGCTCCACTGCTCAGTCTGCTCAGAGATCCTCCCCTCCCTGCAGCAATGCGGCAGAGCCTCTCACTCCCTCTAACGTTAAAACAACGCTTAATTTAAAAGAAAAGGAACTCCGTTTGTTCTTGATCTATGGTTTCCACCACCTCAGGGAAAATGGAATGCCCCTCTCACTTCCCAGCTGGGAAAGTGAAAGCCCACAAACCAAGTTCTTCCCTCGTCCTTTCCCTTTGCAGTGAGCTCTCGTTCTGGTGAATCCAGTTTCCCCTGAGACAAGAGAGGTCTTAGTGCTGGCAGGGGAACCTGGTGTCTCCTCTCGGTGAGAAGCACCTCCCAGCTGATTCATTCGGGTTGAAGAGGAAACTCTCTTTTTACTAGGGATCTCACCTCTCTGAAGAGTCTGTAATTAATGCTGCTTCTCTCTGAGCTTGGCAGCAGCAGCTGGTGCTGTGAAGCACAGCAACCTTCGCTGATAAGCCCTGCACCCTGCGTATCTTCCTTTCTCTGAATGTTTTCCATCAGGAAAGCACCAATTTGTGTCTCCTATAGAAATTGCTTCTGGCTGCCGGGCTGGATGGGCTTTTCTCTGACAGAAGTGGAGGTATACTGAAATGTTTCTGCTCTTCTTCTGTGGCATCAGAGCAAGCAGCATATAACATAGAAAAAGGACAAAGGGGGATGTGGCCACTGGTTCCTGCCTTCCTGCCAAGGAAAGGTGCCATGGAAGGAGCCTCCCTTTCCCTTTGCCCTTCCCAGCAGACGGTTCTTCTGAGGGAGCACAGCAGTGCCACTATGACACTTTTTCTCTTCTCCCAGTATTAGGTTCTTGTATTCAATTTTGAATTTTGACAGCACTCTATTTTAAAGGAAGCACATTCCTCCTTTAACCTCTGCCCTGGTGATTGGAGCTGCAGACCCCATCAGTCCCTTCGAGGGGAATACAAGACATTCCTCATACTGAAACGACTGGGACATGTTTCTTGTTTGAACTAACAGTGTGCTGGGTGGATTTCATCACATATGGAGGGGAAAGAAGTCTGTAATCCCACATCTTCGATTGTATATGGGCTTAGGTCCTACTGTGGTGGTCTTTGCAGCATGATAATACCATACTGAAGAAGGTCTGAGGAGCTCAGGTTGAGTATAGAGAAGTTTCTCTTCCCATCTAGCTAAATTCTAAAGCACGGAGTAAGATTTCAGCAGTTTAGGAAATAAACATATTTTCTGTATAAAAAGCCCCAATGGCTTGCCTATGCACTAGAGCACACCTTTGGGCAGGTTTAAAACTGTACATGTCCTAATGCTTCAGAAATAATATAAAATATATTACGTACAAGAAAACAGGAATAAAGAGATGGTAATACAGTGTAATACTAAAAGTACATTTCAAAAAATTGATCCTGGGCAAAATCTCTAAAATCTTAAAACTTAACCCCGGGAATTAGCATTAAGAAGGATAATAATTCCCTGCAATATCAGAACAGAACAAGCTCACAAGCAAAAATTCATTAAGGAAAACATTTTATTGGTGAACTATAGTGAAAATGATTGGAGGGATTCACACCTGTGCCTTTGAGATGGGTCAGTTCTCTGAAAATTTAATACAGAATTTAGTGTATGCCAACACCTTCCCCAGAAATAGCGAAGAGAAATCACAGTAGAACCAGGAATTCATTTTAATTCATACGCTCTGTGAGTTCCTCTTCATGCATGTTTTACCTAAATCTTAAGAACTTAGCTCTTAACCATGCTGGTTTTGTCAGGGCCATGGGGTAGGGAAGCTTGAGGCAATGTCCTACTAAAACCTATTTCTAGGTGCAAAAGGCAAAGCAAACGGTGCTGGTAAACGTCTAGGGTCTGTCAGATTGCTGTCCAGAAGACACTGGTATGATATTTCTGAAGATTCACCTAGTTACCAGCATAGGGGGTTTTGTCACTATTTCATTTCTTTTGAAGACAGTCTTCTGGAACGGGCTGTATGTGTTCAGAGAATTCCACTCAAGGTGTCCTGGTCCATACAGCTGATCTCACCCTATCTGCACACACCTATAGCCCAGAAACTTCTCCTCAGAGCAGAGCATCCCTTCCATTCACTTCCTGATTCCTTTAGACTAATCAAGTGTCATAAAAAGCACTTTAGCTTAGCTGATACTCACACTCACCCAACGTCCATCTCACTTAGAGGTAATTGAGCAGGGGATGTATTCAACACTACAGAATTTAAAGTAAAAAGCCACCAGAATCCAGTGTTGTTGATTGGAAAATAGTGTACTCATCCTCCAGCTGTTTCTAGTTACAAATATGTGTTATGAAATATCCATTTATTTAGGCATTGCAGGTCACTTGACAGGGAAGATGAATGAACTCATCAGAATTCCTTTTATGTTTTCCTGGATGAGGGATGTGGTATTCCTGACATTAATATGCACCCGTTATGCAAGATCCCTTCATAGGGATATGTTGATCTGCACTTGAAAATGGACAAAAATCAGCACTGCTATAATTGCTCCTAGAGGAATTAATTTTAATTGGGGTTTTATTGTGAGAATAGTGAAAGGTGACACTGAAATTTGAGTATTTGCTTTGACTTCTAGCCATATCCAGAATTTAAATTGAGATCTCCCATATGGAAAAAAAAAAAAGAAGAAAATCTCAGGATATTGTATTGCCCACTCCATTATGCGGTAGTCAATAATTAAAAACATGCCGCAGTTCCTTTTATGAATTCATAATGTGGAGATGAAGGATTACTGCAAGTTGTAATTTGACATACAATAATCTTGTCTGTATTTCAGTTATTTGCTAGCAAAGCTTAGTTTCCTTTTTCAATTTTGATGATACAAAGAAAGAATTAACATCAGATGTCTCCTCTGCACTTGCGCAATTCTGAAATGCCTGCATTTAAAAGAAAATAAAACTGCACACATTTTGCTAGAGCACCTCTCCAAAGCCCATCTTCCGTGTCACATGACAGACCCCATCATCCCTCGGGGCGAGGACCTTGACTGGCTGCCTTGGGGGCTGCTGCTGCTCCTGATGTGATGTACAGCATCCCTTCAGACCTTGGGAACGCACTCTGATCCATCACGAACTCGAGGGGGGTGCGTGGCCCCCAATTTCCTTAGGTAGCCTTACCGTGTTTACATCCCCAGACACAGCAGAGGGGCCTGGCCCTGGGTACAGCCAGGAGCTCTTCTCTCAGCCGCCTTTACCTGCTCCTGCAGCAGTTCAGGGCCCGGCCAAGCGGAGCTCGGGAGCAGCTGGCACAGAAACAGCTCCTGCCCAGCAGCTTCCCCGCAGGGGAGGGAAGAGTGCAAACAAATAAATGGACTCTGGGGTTAGCGAGAGAGCATTGTTTTCCCAAGTGCATTTTCTGTGCTGGCTGTCACAAAGAGGAGTCCCTGCCCTGCCCACTCCCTGGTTGGAAGGGGTAAAGGAAGAAACACTGAAGCACCTGGAATGACACAGTTGGTCTCTGGTAACTTTGAGGAGATGGGTACAGCGCACCATTGTGTCCCAGCCCCTTGGACAGCACGGCCCATCAGCAGTGCCTTCCTTGCACAGTAGCTCCAGTTACACAGAGGAGGGCATGTCACAGGTAACCACATCCAAAGCCAGCAGGGTTTTGCGGGTTAGAATCAGCGTTCTGGTTTCCACCTGTGCACTTACATGGAGCCTGGGCTGACAGGAGGAGTCCCTTGGCTGTGCCCATATTGACAGGCACTCTGCAGTGCCCAGACCAGGTGCTGGACCCTGTGGAGACCTGACTGTGGCTGTGGCATTGAGCTCCCGAGGCCTGTCAGTGACACATGTTGGGCACACCTGTGCTGGTACACTGAACGGTGCCAGGGAACGTACCCAGGGACCGCACCTACATCACTTAGGATGGATGGCCTCAAGCATGGCTTTAGGCATGCCAGGCAGTCCTCTCCCAGCCCCACCGCTTCTGCCCCATGAGCTGGACATGTGCTCTTAGCCAACCTCTCCAAGTCTGCTTCCAAGGTGGGTGGGGAGGAGGGGGGTAGGACCTGCCTGGTCCTCTCTCTCCCTCTCCCTCTTTCTCTCTCTGCAGCTGCCATAGTGAGTGAAGAGTCTGAAATGGCAGATGTCTGTCATTAGTAAGGGGCTGGCATGCAGCCCTAACTGCAGAAGGTTGCAGACCGTGTGAGGTACCAGCAAGGTCTCCCAAGTACTGTGTTCAGTTTGTCACAAAAGCTGGCACTTCTGGCTGTAGCCAAGGACTGGTTTCTGAACTTCCATGTCTGTATACAGCCTCCAACACCTTTAATGCAAAACAGCACTGCTCAGTTGTAAAAAGCTGTCTGTATTTTATATGTCTGCTATTTCTTCATATTGCTGCTGGCAAATCTTCTTGCCAAAGAAACTGTGGGTACAAGCATGGTTCCTTGCAGATGCTGACCGCAGGCACAGCTGCTTCCTAGCCAGCCAGATGTGGCTTTTTGCAGTGCAGCTCTGAATGTGAAGCATGTAGGCAATGGCACTGTGTATTGACTCACCTACAGACGACATGGAAGAGCTCCTCTGTATCAGTAACTTGCACCCAGTTGTCTCACTTCCAACAAAATGCCAGTGACTGGATGTCTCAGGATCAGTTCTCTGCATCACATGCACAGGATCCTTCACGATCCTTGATGTTCATACCGTGAAAACAGGAGTAGCTGAACCCCAACTACGGTTCTGTCTGCACACTGTTGTCTGTGGGAGCTCGTGCTCTGGGTCAGACCACAGGCCAACAGCAGCACTGCATCCCCTACGGCTCCATCCACAATCCCCTTGTCTCTGGAGCCCTCTGTTGTATCTCCTGTTGGGCTGTCTGGGTATGTGCTATTATTTGAGAATTATTTGCGCACTTACTATGTTGAAAAGATTAATTAATTGGGTTTTTTTAAAAGTTGAGAAAATGAAAAGTACTGTGTAAGTGTTCCTAAGTATTATCAAGTGTTACAGAACAATGGTTCACAACCTTGGGTTTTTTCCAGGTATTTCTTTGCAGCTTTAACTTCCTATCTTGGTTCCACACAAGTTTCACTTACCAATACTAGTTCAGTAGACCATGTGTCAAATGGTAATTCTCAAAATATGTGAGAAATAAATTCTAGGACTGTTTTGTCATTATAAAGCTTTGTATTTTTTAATATGTCATTTATTATATAGCACATAAGACATATATTATCACATATGTATACATTACAAACAGGTATACAGGTGTGTATGTATATATCTTTGCATGCATAGGGACAATATGATAAATTATTATATGATACATAGTAATTATTCACAGATGATGCTGTGATAACATACTCCCCAGACATAACATGCAGGTCCCTTTAAGTTCACAACTTCCATGTTTCTGACACTACCTTAGTAGCAATGATTCACAGCAAATATGAAATTATAAAGTAAATTATACATGTTAAATCAGTCACCATGATAGTTTGCTATCAAAGGTTCTCCTAGATTTAGGTCACTATTATTTCCAGAACTGTGAAGACATACAGGTACTGCTGAAAGGTTCTCTATCAGCACAGTGACAAGGTGACCTTATAAAAATCCAGTCAGAAACTGGTAAGGAAGGGGCTTTAATTTCCTCTGTCACACTGTGATAAAAAATGGCATCTTTTCACAGTACAGTATGTTTGTGTGCCATATGCAAATACAAGAGAAGCGACAGCAAAGGAAAGCCCAAAATGCTGAGTACCAAATCACATTTATGTCTCAGGGAGTTTTGCTGATTTAATGGCTACGAAAAGATACTGCAAGGACATTCTCATTGAACAAGAATCAATGAAAGGTTTAAAAAAAAAAAACGAAGAAGAAATTAACTCTGAAAATAATGAATGGTTCTACAGCCATATAATTAGCAGGTATTTTTAGTTTTTCTTCAGAAAGAATGCCAGGCAGTGTTCATGTGATTGACAAGGACAATGCTGGTGTGACTGACATATGGATTTGTATAGGCAGGACTGAAAGATGTGAAAAGAAAGGGTTTGTGATGGGTGGAGAGAGTGGCAGCTGTAGGGCTTTGGGAGAGGGAGGTCAATGACTAAAAAGTAATGAAAATACAAAATTCAAACAGTGGAACGTAGACTTGTTAGGTAGCTCTATATTTAGAGGAGGGGAAGCTCCCACGATTCAAGGGAGTCTTTTTTGACTCAAGAGAAATGTTCCATCCTTTCTCTCACCTCTGTGGCTGCAAGAATAGGGAACTGCAGAACTATTGTTGCCTGGCTAAAAACCAGCCTGCAACCAGCCTTACATGATCTAGATTAGGGCAGCTGAGTCGTTAGACGTGACTGCTGGCCTGACATGGTAGAGTGAGTCGCAGAGAAAAACCACTGATGCTGGCAGACCGGTGACCTTTGGTGGGATCTGCACCAGGGAACACAACTGACTGTTCCAGGACTTGGATGACCAGCAATTGCAAACCAGAAACGTGAGGTGACACGAGGTCCTGGGACCACCCACAGAAGTAAGATCCATACAGAATGAGTCATTAGAGCAAATTGTAACAATATCAGTAGCTCAAAATACAGTTCTTGGCAAAAATAATTTTTCTGTGCCTTACACTGAAACCAGTAGATCCAGCAGAATGCCATAAATCTTCTCTGAAACTACCCAGAGAATTGTAGTGTTGCTTTTGGCAGCATGACCACACTGTGTCTCCAAAGCCCCACCTGCTGAGCCCACACTGTATAGAGCTTTCCCAGCTGCCACCTTCATCAAATATTATTTTATCTACTTGCAGCTCCTTGGCTGTTTCAATGGGTTTAGCAATATCAGGGTGATATTTTTAAAATGTCGTTGCTAATCCATTTTAACTACATGCTGACAAAGATTTAGTATTATTATAAAACCTGAAACCTGCTATCTTCAGTGTAGCAATGTGAGGATGAAGGCATTGCTTTTGGAAAGGACATCAACTTCATTTCCAATTTTATGTCAAAAATACATCTGTAGATAGAGTTTATGTCATAGCTGATTACAGGCACATTTAGATGTCGAACTGCTCATTTGCCAGACAAAACAGAATAGGCATCTAAATACAATAAAATGTGTCTGCAATTATATGTGCCAGAAAAAATGACACCTGCAGATGTTGTCAAGTGCAAACACCTAAGAACACTTGAAATCATTTCCAAGCATGTGAAGTTTGAAAAAAGCAGGACATGAATATCTATTGCGAGTACAAAGCACATCCTGCTTCTGCCCTTGGAGGAATATCCACTCAGTAATCTTGAATCCTTCTGATTTTTACATTTCTGGATCTTAAAGTCTTTTAAGCCTTAAACAAGGTAAATAAAATAATAATTAAATAAAATCTTAATATGATCCTACTCTGTGTTACTTTCCAACACTACTGTTATTATTTGTTCTTTTTTATTCCCTTTACTCTCTCTCTCTCACATGCTAAATGCTTCCAGGCTGATTCCTCCCTCACTATTCAGGGAAGGCTCACAGAAGTGATTAGCCTTTTGTGAGTGCAGTTTAACCTTTAGTGCCAGTGAATCCCACACCTTGGGCCTCTCTGTCAAGAGCCTCTGATCTCAAGGAGCCTCAGTGAGGTCTCTGCCAAAACTCCTTTTTCCATGGAACTACCATGAGTCATGAATGGGTCAGCAGCCTAGGGTGTAAAGTAATTCAAAATTAGGGTGATAATTAAAAATTAGAAAGTGAGCTAGTGGAACACAAAAATAACTCTCTTGCACCTGAGACCTAGGCAATAGCCCACCATTCTCCTCAGGTGCCTTGGGGAGCTGCCCAGGGCACACTGTGCTGCACTGCACCCCATGAGCACTTTCTTCCAGTAAAGGAAGCCTGGATGTGGCTCGTTTTGAAAATGTAACCCACTGGTGCCAGTGTCGGGGCCAGACCATTGACAAGGCTGACATAAGGCACTATTTTTGCAGAAGAATTACCTATTCCTTAAAGCATGACAAAACCCTGCCTGCTCAAAGACTGTGCCCATATTCAGAAAGATTAGGAAAGCAGCTCTTTCCTGACCGTAAGAATCACCAAACTTCAGACGGTTTCAGGGGATTTTTTTTTTTTTAGTATCAGAAATGTACAGTGTAACAATTGTCAGTATGATCTGCTGAGGCTCTCCACTCTTCCAGTTTGGCTGTGGCTCCTCGGGGAAGGGAGGGTGAGACAAGATGCTTCAGAAGCTTCACTTGGGGCTCTTTAAGGCTTTTAGAGGACTCTCCCAGCCTGCGTTCTTGGCTGAATGCCCGCAGAGGACACAGGAGAAGGCAGCTCTCCATGAACCCTTTCCTGCCCACATGACTCTGACCTTACCCTAGCAACACCACTGCCCCTGCTTATCCTGATGCTGGGGATGAGGGGCTCCTGCCACAAGGCCACCCGCGGTAGGCTCCAGCAGGCACTGCCAGAGAGCAAATTCTTCACTTGCCATTGCTGTTCTCTTTAATGCTGCCATGGCAAATCATGGAACAAAAGGACATACTCACCCATCTCCATTTTGGTAAAGCTGTCTCCTTCTCCAACAACCATAAAGAGGAGCAGCTGGGAAAGACAGAACATGGCGTGTCTTTATTGTATTTCCTTAAACAACTTCAAACTTCTCCCAGGATTACACAGTAACTGCAACTACTAACATTGCATTCCCGAGTGTGTTCCTAAGTGTGTCTCAGCCGTGTTACTGAGATGCATTAGATGGCATTTCTCTTTTGGAACAGTATTGTCACTCTCCAAAAGCTCTTTGATCCATCACTGTGTATGCCCTTTGTAATGATAATTTAGTAAGAGAATGATACTCAGTAATTCAATTTTGGAACTTCCCCTTTGTGTGTGATGTGCCTTTTGTGTGCTGATATGAAATGGCACCATTTCAAAATAAAATCATGCTCTTGATATTTCAGATATTGCAGGTAAGTGTAAGCACTATTGCCTGTTTACAGCTTTATTTTCTGTATTTAATGTGATACTTCTGGGTTGGTAGTTCAGAGATCGATGTTCTCTGATGAAGCCTGGAGGAGCTGCTAGTGAAGAAGCAATAATTTTTCGTATCTGCCATCTACCAGTGTCTATTCTTGTGCCTGTTTTTCCAAGTTCCTCTCTGGCTGATTGGCACAGAGCATAGTCTGAGTCTTGCTGGTGCCATTAGTTACCCTTGTACAACGTACAAGAATAATTTTGTGTCGTTCAATTTCAAATTGATATGAATTACAGTCTACTAGAATGGTGTTTTAAACATGAAATGGAGAAGAAGTGTTACATGCCAGAAATTTATCATAAATATGAATGAGAATGTCTGAGTGTAGAAAATCAGCTGCATTTCTGGACCAGAAGAAACATAACTTGACATGGTCTTACTTCTCCTGACTTCTGAAATAAGAGGGCACAATACCTAGAACAGTACCCAAATTTTGTCTTGGAACTCGTTGTCCCAGGTTAAAATGTAAGATGTGCCCAAAAGTATGTATTCTATCACCATCTCCATAAACTGTTAAAACCGGTGGGACAGTGCTCCCCCATCTCCTTCATGACTCATCCCTGGTAAACTCATGGGGATCTCTTCTGTTAATGGGCTGACACCAGGTGGGGCAGAGTCCTTTATCTCTCCCATGACCCATCCTCCCTCCAGGGGATATCTTCTGTTAATGGGCCATCCAGTCTCACCGCATGACTGATAACACTACATCATCCCATTGTGAGATGCTCCGCCCAGAGGGAGGCACCAAGCATTCCATCCTGGATATACGCTAAGGTTTGGAACACCAGGGGCAGCCTCTTCCACTGGATTCCCAGAGGAGCAGCTTTTCCCACTGGATTCTCCAGGGGACAAGAGCTACATACCTACCACTGGACCTTCCGAGGAGGACCAGACCACCGCTCCAACAGAACCACTTCCAAGAGAACTGCAGCTATCACCTGACCGGACTGCTACCACCGCCCTGCCCGGCAGGGTGTCAGGTCGTACCCTGACTCTGTCAGCTTAAACCAGTGTTTCTGTATTATTGCTTTGTTATGTATACATATATATATATTTTTTAGTAAAAGAACTGTTATTCCTATTCCCCATATCTTTGCCTGAAAGCTCCTTAATTTCAAAATTATAATAATTCAGAGGGAATGGGGGTTGCATTTTCCATTCCAAGGGAGGCTCCTGCCTTCCTTAGCAGACACCTGTCTTTCAAACCAAGACACTCGTTCTCTTGAAAACTGTCCAAGAAAGTTGTAATGTGCAGGCAGTGTGAGAACAGGGGTGCCAGGGCCTGCTCCTGGGTAATCTGAAGGTTGAGGATCAGTTTCATGGGGCGTGCACAGGGCGTCTGCATGTGAGTTTGGAGTACCTGCAGAGGGCACGTGGGCCTTGGGGGTCCACACCTAAAAGTGCCACGGACTGGGGAGGGCTGAGGCTGCTGGTCCCAGCTGCTGGGCAGTCTGAGCATCCCAGGCCATCTCCTGGAGGGATCTTTCCAGAAGCTGGGGAAATGTGGGGACAAAAGCTTCTTCTACTCTATAAAATGATGTATTTGCCGGCATAATGCTCTATAAATAAAGTGTGAATTCAAACCTCACTGCTCAAGAACACTTTAAGAAGGCAGACAGAAGTGGTCATACCAAAATGTTTAGGAAGCTGCATGTCCCTTCAGAATGCGGCAGCTGCAGCCCCACCATGAGACTGGAGGCAGGAACGGCTCTAACAGCACATTTAGGATGGAATAGTGCTCATACAGTCATTACTGAAGTTAATTGCTGGAAAGGATTAACTACTGTCTGGCTGATAAAATAAATTCTTACTTTTCAAATACCTTACAAATTTCCACTGTATTGGACAGCTGTTTGGAGCATTTCAGCAAAGTCAGGAGGGCAGTGAAATAAAGGAAATGTAAAAGGAGTTATGCATTTAAATTTCTGGTGCTGTAGAAAAATGTGCAATGACAGATTAATACATAGCTAAATTCTCTCAAGTGGAAAATATCATGTTTTGTGTGGAGAGAAGAAAAAAAAAACTGTGGAAGCCAAGGGAATTCCTAATTTTTAACTGAATTTGCCTCCCAAAGTGTATCAAGTAATTTGTAATTTATTTAAAAGTGATGTGCATGCCAGCTTACTAATACTGTCAAGTGGAAAACAGGGACAGACATGCAGGCTGCACGATGTGCCTACATTCAGGTATCTTAAATCTCTGGATCTCAAGTTTGCTGAAGATATACAAAAAAACCCCGGAGTAGGGGGTACAGTCAAGTTCATAAACTGCTCCAGAATTCACTCATGCTTTGATTTTATCTAGAAAGATTTACAATTAAGTATGAAACAAATTGCTGAAAGTTACTAGGAAAAAAAAACAAAATAAAAAAAAAAGGGAAGTAAGAGTGTATGTGTTTGTGGTTAGGAGCCCAGCAGCCTGATGCAGATGAGGCTGCTGCAGCCCCATGGCCTCAGGCCCAGCGGGAAGGAAGACTGAGTGTGCACCTGCAGTGGAAACAGACACCTGCAGAACAGATATTCCTGTGCATGTGTCCACCCACACAGAACCTCAACACTTGGATCATTCTGGCCCCCGGAGCCCCTGCTCTCCCAGTTGCACTCACACACATGTATAGAGCGGTTTGTGTTGCAAGGAACCTCAAAGTTCATCTCTTTCCAACACCCCTGCCAGGGCAGGGACACCTTCCACTAGACCAGGTTGCTCAGAGCCCCATCCAACCTGACTTTGAATACTGTGAGGGATGGGGCATCCATCACTTCTCTGGGCAGCTGTTCCGGTGCCTCCCCACACTCATAGTGAGGAATTTCTTCCTAATATATAACCTAAATTTACCCCTTTTTCAGTTTGTACCCATTACTCCTTGTCCTATCACTTGCTGACAGAGTCCCTGTCAGGCTTCGCTGTAGGCCCCCTTCAGACACTGGAAATTTGCTGTGAGGTTTCCACACAACCTCCTCTGAACAGCCCCAGCTTTCTCAGCCTGTCGAGTATGTGTGTATGCATGTGCGTGTACACTGACACACAGTCTGCGTGCACCACGGTCCCTCCAGTTCCTGGCACCCCAGAAACACAACCACTGTGGATCTCTGCCTCTTTTCCTGTGGCAGGCACTTGGCTTCATACTCACAGGAACAGAACAGAGCCCCCTCAATCTGGAAAATGGTCAGGAACAGAGTTTAGTAAGAAGGGCAGACTGGGGTGACAGGATGTGCAGGCTATGGTCAGACATCTGTACCCACCATGATGTGCTACTGGCCTCTTTTATCCCCTTTTCTTTCCATTTCCCCACACGTTTTTCTCCTTTATTCACATTAATCTCCCTTCCTCTAAACATCCTGTATGTCTTTCAAGACATTCTTGAAGGCATGACATTCTTCAATAAAGACATTGAGGTGCTGGAGCATGTCCAGAGAAGGGTAATGGAGTTGGGGAAGGGCAATGGAACACAAATTATATGAGGAAGAGGTGAGGGAGCTGGGGTTGTTTAGCCTGGAGAACAGAAGGCTCAGGGGAGACCTTATCACTCTTTACAACTGCCTGAAAGGAGGGTGCAGCCACGTGGGGCGCGGCCTCTTCTCCCAGGCAACCAGTGACAGGACAATAGGACATAGTCTCAATCTGCGCCAGGGGAAGTTTAGGTTGGAGATTAGGAAGCATTTCTTCAGAGGAAAAATTACCAGACATTGGAACAGGCTGCCCAGGGAGGTGGTGGAGTCACTGTCCTTGGAAGCGTTTAAGGAAAGACTTAAGGATGTGGCAAAGTGGCATTTAGTTGACATGGTGGTGTTTGGACTCGATGACCTCAGAGGTCTTTTCCAACCTAACTGATTCTGTGATTCCATGATTTTTGCACAATCCCAAGGTATTCTTCCAGGTATCCCACGGGTGACCCAGAGAGCTGCTCCTGCAGACCCACCTGGTGGGTGCCTCTCCTGGACCACAGCGCTGATTGCCAGCTGTGAGAGCCTGGGGAGAAGGCCAGCCGGGGGCCGCTTGGCCCCGGTAAGGCTTTTGGGGTCCCTTTCCCCATCATTATTCTCTGCTCCTTCGTGCTAACGGAGATCAGCCTTTACACGTCGGTCAGCAGGGTGAGGGTGTATTTGGCCTCCTCGGCCCTACGGAATACAAGCCATGTCTGCCCTGAATCATCACGTCGAGGAGCCATTGCTCTAATCCTGCTCGCGGTCAAGTGTTTTTCTGGCAAGACCCAGGCTCAACCCCAAGCGCCGGCCTCCCTCTCTCCCTCTCTCCCTCCCTTCCTCTCTCCCTCCTCCGCTTCCCTCCCTCTTCCGCCCTCCCGGGCCGGACGCGCGGAGCTCTCGCGAGAGCCGCGGCCCTGCTCCCTTTCCGGCGCGTGGCGCGGCGGTGGCGGTGGCCATGGCGCTCTACAACTTCAAGAAGATCACGGTGGTTCCGTCTGCCAAGGTACGGCCGCGCTCTCCCGTTCCTGCCCCGGCCCCTGTCCCTGCCGCGGCCCTCAGCGCCCTCCGCACCGGGCCGTCCCTCCCGCCCAGCAGCTCCCGAGGACCGCGCTGCCCTCCTGCCCCTTCGGAGGTGCCGGCGTGGTGTCGGCCTTCGCCTTCTCCCCCTCCCGCGGGAGCCATGGACTCGCCCTGGGCTGGTGCTGCTTGGCCTGGCGGCGCGTACCATGTACAGTGTCGGGGGTGGAGTGGGGGTCCTGTCAGGATCCTGAGCAGGGATCCTGAGGCCGCGCTTCTCCTTGCGGGGATGTCGGGTGGCCACCACAAAAAATCTCTCCTGTTTTCCAAATCTGAGTCATACCGAACCTCATCGCAGCGCCTTCCTTCAAAATAAAGTCCTCTGCCAGTCCGAGGAAGGGTTTTAGATAAACACGGTGAGGAGAACTCTCCCGCAGAGCTCGGGCTGGCTGGGGCGGCTGCGGCCGGGGACAGCCCGCGGTTCACTGGAACGGAAACTGGCCAGGGAATGTGCAGACTTATTCCTGCCTGTCCTAAAACATACGTGTCAAACTGTGGATGCACTTAACTCGTCAGCTGCTCCTTCACCAAAATAGCATTGTTGCCTTTACAAGAACTTGACATTTTGTGTAATTAATCATGTTTCCTTGATTGCAGGACTTCATAGATTTGACGTTGTCAAAGACTCAGCGAAAGACCCCAACTGTCATTCATAAACATTATCAAATCCATCGGATTCGACATTTTTATATGCGAAAAGTCAAATATACTCAACAAAATTACCATGACAGACTCACTCAGATCTTAACAGATTTCCCGAAATTAGATGTAAGTGTTTTCTCATTTGCTGATTTCACTGTGTAGACAGTTTAACTGATTTCCAGTAGACTTTATTGTGAGTAGCTGTGGGCAAAGCCTGTACTGCAAAAGTAGTATTTTCCTACTAAGAACAGAAGTCTAAGTTGTGCCTGTGGATGGTCATTAAAGGTTGGGTTTTATGAGCTTTTAGCTGATCAGGTATGTTTGCTAGAAGTTGCTGTTGAATGAAGAGAAAGTCTGGGGGTTTTTAAAAGTATGTTGTGTCTGCCTGTTTCTTCTTTGTGTGTGCATATGGACATTGTGCTTAGGGCTAGTCTTCCCAAAAAAATACATCCAGAAAGCAAGAACTATCATAATATATCACATCACTTTCCATCTTCAGGAGTTTGCCAACATAAATGTTGTTCTCGGCCCCATAAAGGCTTACATTGGAAACACAGTATTAACTTCCAACAACTGCCACTGGATCCATGTGTCCAGTGGGACTTTTTTATGGCCAGTTTTCTGCTCACACTGAAATTGTCGACCTGTTAAATTGTTCTTCTTGATAATTTCATAGCCAGTGAGTATTGCTCCAGAATTCCCAGAAATATCTTCTGGTTTTTTTTTTTAACATCACATGTTAATTTCTTCAGATAAATACATATCTAGCTGAAATACTCTGTTTAAAAGATTTCCACCAGAGATGCCACTTCCTTTAAAAGTTGGGGATTTATTTGGGCATTTAAAAAACCCTTTTAATCCAGTCTTGTATAGCATTTAATGCAGCACTCTGGAAACAAAAGGAATTAATAGTATTGCTGTGTTTCTGCTATAATGTGAATTTCCTTTTAGAGACAATTTCTGTTGGCTTCTTGAAGTTTTTTACTTGAAAAGAAGACTTCAAAGCTGTAATATGAAGTATTTTAGAAAGCGAAAGATCAAATGGAAACTCTGTATGAGTAAGTCAAAGACATGTTTGCAGAAGAAATTCAGAGCGATTAAGATTCATGCATTAAATGACCAAGCAGATTATTTTGCTTACCTAAGATAGTAATGAAAACTATTCGGCTTTTAGTGTCATTGTATTGCTGTACTGGAGAAAAAAGTAGAACTTACATAAGGTCCAAGAAATAGTCCTCTTGAAGAAAGAAAACGTGAGACCTAATTTAATACTATGCTCTTGTTTTAGGATATTCATCCTTTTTACGCGGATCTGATGAATGTTCTGTATGACAAAGATCACTACAAGTTGGCTTTGGGGCAGATCAATATTGCCAAGAATCTGATTGACAAGTAAGGGACGCTGATTTCTTGGCTTTTGTACATGCCTGGTGGATTGTTGGCTGAATTGTGCTTTCCTGTGCCCGCAGTGTTGCCAAGGATTACGTGCGGCTGATGAAGTACGGAGATTCTCTGTACCGCTGCAAGCAGCTCAAACGGGCGGCCCTGGGGCGCATGTGCACCATCATCAAGAGACAGAAACAAAGCCTGGAGTATTTGGAGCAAGGTTGGTGTCATATCGGGGCTAAAAAAAGGCACGCGAATTGGATATAAAGTTTATTACGCTTAATAGCGTATAGAAGAGTGTGTTTAGTACAGGTTACAGGTCCAGGAAACACGGAAACAGTTTTAAAATCCCCAAATACTTAGTGTTTATTTTTCAACAAAATAGTTTTCTCTTTGAATGTTCTTTAAATGGTATGGTATTACTAACAGTGATAGAACTTTTTTCTGTGTTTAAAAGTCACAGCTATGCTTTTACTTACCATTCTTTTCACTAGCATATATGTGAAAAGTAATTGCTAAAGATTTTGCAAATGTTACTCCTTACTTCAGACTTACTAGTCCTTCAGGTTACATTGCCTGGTTTGGTGGGGTCACTCTATCTACAAGACAGTGGTCCTCATTTCTTAAATATTTATTAAATTTTATTTTTGTTGTATGTAGATACTTGTGGAGTCTGCAAAGTATTACATGCTTTCATAAATGATGATATTATATCAGAAATGCTACTATTTTTTAGGTAAACAATTCAGCATATGTATTTTTATTCCATCTCACTAAAACTTAAAATATCACAGATATTTAAAAGATCTTTCAACATTTCAGTGCGACAACATTTGTCTCGTTTGCCAACCATTGATCCCAACACACGAACTCTTCTGCTGTGTGGCTACCCAAATGTTGGGAAATCCAGCTTTATAAATAAGGTATGTGAGTGGTTTTTCCATAAATAATACTGACCTACCATGTAATTAAAATAAGGTAACTTCTAAACAATTTGATATCACTGTGGCAGTGTCTGATGTGAGCAGTAGCAAGTTCAAATGTGTGAGGAGAGGTTGAATGAACCTTGAGGAATAAGTGGAAAATTATGATAGACTTCACTCTTAAAAATCCTTATCTTTTCCAAAATAGCATCCATTAGCATATTTTCTGACAGACATGCTTGCAGAGAAGCTAGAATAACCATTTTTTAGCTTTTTTTTCCCCCCTGTGTAGCAAAGGAAGTGTATTATAATTATGATATACTGCTTACAGCTTCAGAAAAGTTTAAATAAATATGTGTGACTAAATCTTGTTTCAAGGTTACAAGAGCAGATGTAGAAGTGCAGCCTTATGCCTTTACCACGAAATCTCTCTTTGTGGGACACATGGATTATAAGTATCTACGCTGGCAGGTAAGAACTGTTACTATTTTGCAATTTCTTGAAGGAGCAAGCTGGTTATAGTCTGATTTGCCTTTTTGCCATGGGAGTTGCATTTTGTTTCTTGATGAGACATGCTGTGTCTGACAGCTGCTGTGCAAGGTACAGTGTGCCAAATGAGGGCAGCAGTCAAAACCTGTTCTGAAAATGTGCATTTGTGGGTCTGTTTTCAATTGGAGAGAAGATGGGAAATGGAAATACTGACTAAAGCCAGATCACTTTTTATGACTGTCAAATTCTGAGCCAGGTTGGGGCAGCATTTTCCCTTCCTCTGCAATACTTGGAGTGTTGATTATGCAGAAAACTCATTCCTCTCCCATTTCTCCAGTTTCACATTCTGAGTTTGGCAGACCTCACAGTCCTGTTTGTGACTGAAAGGAAAAAGTATCTCTGTCTTAAAAAAGACAATATTGATGAACAATCAAACACGTGTTGTGCAATAGCTGATCAATAACACCTGACTTTATGATGTTAATTTTAGGTTGTAGATACCCCTGGCATTTTGGATCATCCCCTGGAGGACAGGAACACCATTGAGATGCAGGCTATCACTGCCCTGGCACATCTGCGTGCTGCTGTGCTCTACGTGATGGATGTGTCTGAGCAGTGTGGGCATAGCCTGGAGGAGCAGGTGGAGCTTTTCAAAAATATTAAGCCGTTGTTTGCTAACAAGGTGTGTTTGGTTCACATTTTTAATAAACCCCAGGGTTTTATAACATGGCAACTTGAATTAAGATTTTCCTTTTCTTATCAGCCACTTATAATCGTTGCAAACAAATGTGATGTGAAGAGGATTTCAGAACTTCCTGAAGAGAGTCAGGTTAGGATATTTCTCTCACCTCTGTCTTCTGATATTTACAAAAAGTACTCTGTGTATGTGTTGTGGATGGTTATAATTTGTACTGGGCAGAAGTTTTACATGATTATTTCTCTATTGAACTGCTCCAATAGTGCAGTGGAAAGTAGCTTTGCAGGTCTTGACCCCATCTTTCTTTAGTACTGTCTAATGTAGATCCTTGCCTGGATATTGTAAATGCTAAACAGAAGGCAGGTTCTTAATGGTTCTGACACTGTGAGAACTTTCAATTACTGCTGTAATTGGAAGTTAGACAATGGCCTTACTCACTCATCAGTTCAGTGACTGTTCAGAGACAGTGAGCACTACACTGAGAAGTGTCGCTCAACAGTTGCAGTAAAAGGTCCAGCAAGCCTAATTCTATTGTATCTACAGGTTAAAGCACATAGAATTTGTGTTTCTCTCTCTTTTTTTTTCCTTTTGGATCATTTATAGTTGCCTTTTATAAAGTAGTTACTTGCTTATAAAAGAAAGGGAATAAATAGAACTGTAATTGTAAACTTTCTGTCATCTTTTTAGAAACACCTTCCAGTAAAATATTAACACATTGCATGTATTGATACTTGATTAAGATTTCTGGTCTTAAAGTATTGGTATATTAAGAAATTCACAGGATGTCATTATTTGGGATAATTTTTCAATTTTAGAAAATATTTGAAGCTTTTGAAGCAGAAGGATTTTCCGTAATAGAGACAAGTACTCTAACTGAAGAAGGTGTAATCCAAGTTAAAACAGAGGTAGGTGCCTTGTCTTAGTTTCCTCCCAAATGAACAGCTAACATTTTGCTTCACTTGTATGAGTTTGATCTCAGTTAAGCTGCATTATAGTGATAAACTTTAAAAATGTTTTCCTTGTTGCGCCTCAGTGAGCTTGGGTGAAAATGGAAAATAATGTCATAATAATTTTTTTTTTAATTGTGATTTTTTTCTGAGTCCTGTTAAAATATATGTATCTGCATATGCATCTTCCCTTGATACTTTTTATATAAAATAATTTCATGCTTTCTAGAGAGTTAGAGGTATAAGACCATAAGAGAGTAAGATGTGAAGCTAGGTATTTGGGGTTGAATGCCTGCTGTGTTTAAAAGGCTTCATTCCTAACCTTACATTGCCGTGTGTACTTTCAGGCCTGTGACAGACTGTTGGCCCATCGTGTTGATACTAAAATGAAAGGAAACAAAGTGAATGAAGTACTGAATAGATTACACTTGGCCATGCCAGCCAAAAGAGATAACAAGGTATGGTACCTGCTTACACTATTTAATGTATTTCCCAGTACTTCTTAAGTAGGATAAGAATTCTGTCACTGTTAATCTGTGAACAGATTCATATGATGAAGTTTTCCAATTTATTATCTGTAAGTGCCTTTCCTGGTGGGAGCTTGGGGTTTTGTGTTCTTCAATAGTACCTTACAGTGCAGCTGGTGATTTATAGCAGTGTAAAAAAGAAATGATGTGAACTTCTTTTCCCTTTTTTATTGGGGTGGATTTATTCCAGGAGCGACTGCCCTTTATACCTGAGGGAGTAGTGGCACGTAAGAAACGCATGGAAGTAGACACTCCCAGGAGGAAATTGGTAAGTGGCATCTCTAAGTCAGGAAATCAGCAGCTGGGTTTTAAATTTGCTATATTAGTCCATTAGCTTCTACATTAGATGGTATCTAAAGCCATGTATGTCTTTGCAGGAGAGAGACATTGAGCTTGAAATGGGAGATGATTATATTTTGGATCTGCAGAGTAAGTATGACATAAGAATTGGTAGTAGTAGTATTATTAGGAAGCAGTAAAGTGAGGCTATTTCAGCCTTAAGGGGGAAGAGCTAAACCTGATTCCTTTCAACTAAATGCCAGTGCCACCATTTCGTTGCATGTTATCCTTCTGTTCCAGAACTGGTGATCTTTAGTGACATGTTTTGTGATGTCACTTAGTTGTTTCCCATTTATGTCACAGACATGAAATGACTGGTCTTTCCATTCTGTATTGTAGTACTTCATTAATTTCTGATTCTCTCTTTGTTAAGAAAGTAGCAATACAAAAGAGAGTGCATGTATTGTGTTTCAGCTGGGTATTTGTTGCCTGTCGTGTTGGGGCAGTGGGTCATGCCCTTACTGAACAATCTTTGGCAGTAGGATGGTGATCAGAAATATTTATATGGCAGAGGTGCTGCCAAATTCCTAGGGATAGGGCACTTCTTTGTGTGTGTGTTCTGAGTGTTGCTTTTTGTCACAGAACATTCTTTGAAATTAATTTTTGTGTCTCTATCAACTTTTGTTGTATTTTTAAGAATACTGGGACTTAATGAATTCTTCTGAGAAATACGATAAGATTCCAGAGATATGGGAAGGCCATAATATACTTGATTACATAGATCCGGATATAATGAGAGTGAGTTTTCCATTTTTTGCTTTACACTTCTCTTTCCTCTTTATCTCTTATTTGTTTAACATCAATTACTATTGTAGATTGAAAACAATGTATCATGAGAACCTGTTCTTTTTTACATTGTCTGCACTTGTCATGGGAAAAGAGACTATTTTTGAATCATCAAGAACAGAATTTCAGAAGAATGGAAAATTGCTTCACCTTGTCAGAATGACAGTGATCTTATCTGTTCCGTTCTAAAATACAAGCTTTGCACTAGAAGTTTTTTTTGTTCTTTGACTACAGCTACAGGGATGTAGCTATCAAATTTTATTTATTTTAAATACTATGAAATTCATCCATCAGATTTATGTCTGTGGAGGAAATGGACTGAATGCTCAATTTGTAGCGTTTGTGTTTAATAACAATCACTGTTTGGATTTCATGCTGGTTGCTGAGGAGGAGTGGTGAGTGCAGCCCACGGAGCTGCTGGTTATGCAGTTGAGTTCCTCTGAGTTGCGGGTGTTCTGGACTCACGCTGAGTGTCAGAAGAGAAGGTATTTTCAGAGTCTGTTTCCAGAAATGGCACAGCAAGAACTGCTCACAGGACACTGCAGCTGCTGTCACACACTGGGCAGCTTTGGGCAGCCACACAAATTTAGCCAAGTGATAATGTGGTGTGATGGAGTTAGTCTGCACAGCACTGTGCTGTGGGTTCACAGTGATCTGTATCACCAGCTCTGTTAGGTGTGGCTCAGAGGGTCATTATCAGATAATGTAGTTGCTTCTTTGAAGGGCCTATATGCTGTCATGGCCCAGGACCGTGCAAAAATGTAACGTTCAGGATTGTAAATCAAAGGTCTGATCTCCATTTTACCTCTTCAAAATCTAAGAAACTGGAAGAATTGGAGAAAGAGGAAGAGCTGAGAGAAGCTGCTGGAGAATATGACAGTGAACCAGAAAGTGAAGATGAAGAAATGATGGAAATCAGACAATTGGCAAGACAGATCCGAGAAAAGAAGAAACTGAAAATCCTGCAGTCAAAGGAAAAAGATGTTCATGGTCCAAGGATGCCTAGAACAGCTAAAAAGGTGAGTATAGAACATTATAGTTATGTATACACAGAAATTATATATAATTATATATATTTATTATATATATATAAAATTATATGTATTTATTATATATATAGTTACATATATTCTGTTTACCTATAGAAATTATGGTTCTGTAACAAAATGCTGCTGATGTGTAACAACATCATGAAAGCCTGTATCACTATCAGGTAGTGGAACTGGTGACTTTTTCTCATACTTGGCCCTCTCACTGCTTGCTTCCTTCTGTTCTCCTGGGAATTCTGGCCACTGCTTAGCTATGGAGGCCACACCGAGTGAGGGATAGTAGCCCTTTTGTGTCACTGTACACAAGTGCATCTTGTAAAATCCCATCTATATTGCAGAAAAGGCTTTTAATATGATCTAGTTTGTTTAACTGGGTTGTTTCATTGTATATTGCTATTATTGGTTTTTTGCTTTAAATCCAAAAAATTATAAGAATTAGATAATTACTTAAAATCACAATCATGTAAAATTTGTTATGGGGCCCTCCCAGTTCTGGAAAAGGTCATGTGTCTTTTTGGAAGTCAGGCATCACGCTTTCTGATGGCAGAGTCTCTTCTGACCAGTCCAGGACAATTGCAAAGTAACAAACTGATAACTAGACACTTTGAGAAAATTAATCTAGCTGCTGTGGCCCCCAATAGCTCTTACCTTGTCCAGAATGTGTGCCTTTTGGGAGAAAAACAAACATTTTTGACCAAAATAGCTCTCCTTGTCAGCTTCCCCCAAAAAGGCAAACTATTTATAAGATCTTTAGGAAATGCTGAGCTGTTGCAGTCCTGTGAAACAGAATTTATGAGTGAAGAAAATTAGGTTGCAAAAAATGAAATGTGAAGGTAGGACTTCAAGTATCTGCTTGTGGATGTGATAAAGCTAAAAATATATAGTGAATATAATGGACTTGTGGTGGCACATTGAGACAAAAGGTAAGGTTGGGACCATTCTTTTTTAAAAGAAATGTGTTTTCTTAATTGTGTTTTTACAGGTCCAGCGGAAGGTGCTAGAGAAAGAAATGACTGATCTTGGACTTGACATGACTAATAAAGATGACGTAAGTTTTTGCTAATTAAACATAATATTTATCTAAAAGAGACTGAAATTTCTTTGAGCACAGTTGAAATGCTTATAATAGTTAGCACGAGAGAGGTGGGATCTATTAAGGATGCAATAGGAACTGCAGATGAGGCAGCTGGTGCTGGAATTTTTTGAGTAACCATGAGCAAGGCACATTGGGTAAGCTGAAAAAATTAACATTTATCAACAATCATATATATGTATATGTGCACTGCTTTCTTGGAATTTGTGTAGGATTCAAGAACAGGCTTGGCTAAACATCTTATTTTTCAAGTGTGCTTTGTTGGATGAGACTCTACTATGTCAGAAATTGTAATTACGACATATCAGGCCTATCCTTTTATAGTTCATTAATTCCATGAGCGGTAATTATAGTTTTTGAGGGCAGCTAGCATATTTAAATGTAAGGCAGATAAAGTACTTCAGAGACTGGCCTTCAGGAGACATTTCATTTTAACAGAAATTAAAAAAAAATCCATTTTGTACAGCCAATCCAGCAGTATTACAGCTCCCTGGATCTTGAGACCTCTAATTCTTTAGCCAAACAAGGAGTTAGGAAACAAGGACTGTCAACACTACACATCTGAAGCAAGCATTTATGGTTCTCAGAGCTGCCATGCCATGTTGATGTAGGAGTGATCTCAGTGAGAAGGAATGTATTACTTAGCTATAACATGATAAGTTTTCATGTCTGAAATTCTTTAGGGCTTTGCCCTGTACACAGGACACTAATTGGGGTAGGTTTCTTCATTGCTTTCTTGCTGTTGCAAAATTCCTTCAGTGTTGCTATCCATTAATTTGTGTATTTGTATTGATTACTTATGAGTCTATTCCCCCCTCAAAAAAGGAGAAAACCGGAGTTACTAATTATGGAGGAGAAAAAGCTAATATTCACTGAAATTTGAGTGTTCCTGTAAGACAGACAGCCAGTGACCAACAGCTGTCAAGGTCTTTACGTTACTGTGGAATAACCAGTATAATTTACCACAGCAATCCACCTCCTGTTTTTCCTATTACTCTGATTAGAAAGGAACTGATTGTTTCTGGCTTTTATGGTTAAATGATGTTTCCAATTTCAGGCACATTATGTGAGAAGGTCCCGCAGTACCACGAGGAAACGTAAACGGGATGAGTCGGAAACCCCCAAGTCGGTGTCGCGCAGTCGCAGCTGCTCTCGCACACCACGGGACGTGTCTGGCCTTCGGGATGAAAAGGTTTGTTATTGACCTGTATGGCAGCTAAATCAGCACGACTGTACCTAGAACAGCTCCTGGGAAACTTTAGAGTAGGCTGGTGGTGCTTGTCCAGAGTTTGTGTTTGGTCTCTCTGCAGCTTCATCATCTTTTCATTTGGACTCTTATGTTTCTATACTTCCTTCTTATAAGTAACATGTAATAATACAGACCAAGGAAGTACATTTTAATTCTTGTGTCTAAATGCAAGTCCGAGGGAAGAATTCTGCAAACTGTGGAGTTCCACCTTTAGTAAGTGAGGAATTCCAGGGATAGCATGATCCTGTGTTAGTGTACTGGAAAAAATTTTGCTAAGGAGGGTTAGTGTATCTTGCAGTGATACTGCTATAGAGTTGGTGTTAATGTCCTTGATAAAACCATCCAGCTTAGGGGGATTTTTAAAGGTAAAGCTTGTGAACTGAGTTACTGAGGAAGTTACTCTGCATGTTTGTTTGTTTGTTTTTCAATAGATGGTGAAGAAGGTCAAGATCATGGCAAAGAAAGCTCAAAAGAAAATGAATCGCCTGGGCAGGAAAGGAGAGGCAGACAGGCACATATTTAACTTGAAGCCAAAACATCTGCTGGCTGGGAAGAGAAAATCTGGTAAAACACAGAGAAGATAAGCAGTCTTCTGAATCAAAAACTAATCAAAAATCAAAAAATGAAATTTAAAATCAGAATTAAATTTATTAAAACTAATTTCTAGTCCTGTCATCCTTTGTGGTAATACTTGGTGTTTAAGTGTGTGTTTTGTGTTAGTGCTTAAGATACTTCAGTGTTTGTATACCTTGATGTTGCAGTTCCAGCCAATGCCGTAAGAAATTTCTCAATAGTAGAGGCAGAAACCATTTATAAGCAGACATAAAAAATACTTTCTTCCATGTTCTTATTCCTGACTTTCATGTATCAGTAAAGCATTTATATTTCTATACAAAACTAACTTAAAATGAGGTTAAATCTAGGAATGTTTAACTTTGCTAAACTACCACTAATTAAAAATGTCTGGGTTCAGTAAGGTTTGGCTTGCTGCATGCAAGTAATTCTTTGTGATGAGTTCATGTTGCTGGTGAAGGCTGAAACTGGTGGGGAAGTAACGGGAGAGCAACAAGGACTGCACGAAGTTCGTGTTTGTGCACTGAAGCACGGGAGAAATGCCACCACTTTATTACAGGGTGACTGCAGGAGAAACTGCAGTGCTGGTACTGACCTGCCACCTGTAATAACCTAAAACAGCGTGGGCAGGGAAGGTTACACCTTTCAACTCCGAATATTTCAAACTAGTATTAATATTTCAGATATGTAGAGGATGAGGATCAGACTGAAATTTTGTCCCAAGCACATGCTACTCTCATCCTTGGCTTAGCAAGACATTTTCTCTTCAGGGCCTGATAGACAAAATTCTGTCTCTGCTCAAGGCAAAATATCTTGTCAAATGTGAAATATTTCCTTTCTGTCCCTGCTTGGTCAATGGTTACCTAGAGGTTTGTAAAATGATGCATTATGAATGTGTTGCTTGAACAGTAAACTTAAAATCCATATTAAAAACTAACACACACCCCCCAAAAAATAAGGGGAAAGAAAGAAACCTTAAATCACTACTTTTTAAAACACAACCAGTAACTGTTCAGATGTCAGCTTTTGCATCATGTGTAAATCTGTCGTTTCATCTACTTTGTGTAATAAATTAGGAATTTAAGGATATTTTAATGCTGCAAAGAAGACTAATGTCAAGAAAAACTTCTGGGAGCCTTTGAGGAACTGTTATGCAAAACTTTCCTTATGCACAGTATTTCTACTTCAGGATCTTCTCCAAGTTGAACTAGAAAAACAGAACTTTTTTCCAGTAGATCTGTGGCCTGCTGCCCTGCCCATATCATGCTGCTTCAGTGGTGTTTATTGGGCAGGGTGGTGCCCATAGTGTGGCAATGACAGAGATTATTCTCCATGTGACTTCACGTCTGAACAGAAAGCAACAGTCCAAGGGTGTAGGTAAGGTGTTTTAATTATAAAGTTAGATTTTAAAAGTATTTGAGAACTACTTCATAACCTGCAGCTGATTGCACCAAATTCGAGAGAGCTGCTACATCACATCACTGTTCCCTCACCCAGTATTATTTGCTTTGAAACAACACCTCAGTTCTGGCCAACAAACCTGGCTCTAAAACCTCTACCTGTTGAACTACTGGAGGTGCTAGTACATAGAAGCTTCAGTGCTGCAGTCACAATTGGGATGAGAAAGAGAAACCTTGACCACTGGAAAAAGGTAATTTTACCCTGAATCCAGACACAGACTCGTTACAACCGTTTTACTTGCAATGAGATGTGGAATGACAAACATCCTGTTTCATCAGGCTCTGGGACAACTTAAGAAATGTAGTTTGAGTAGTGTGCTAACAGAAGAAATCACAAGCTTCTTTGGGGACCCTCCCCCCCAAACCTCTAATTAAAATTGAAGCACCCTTGAGTATTTGTCTTACTGAAAAAAGCCTTCCATGTTACTAGCAATTGACTGCAAGATCAAAAAGGATTAGTTCTGGTACAATTTCTAATTAACTGACATCAAGACCCAGTGTAAGCCCACAAATTGTCAGTCTTGAATTTTAGGGTTCCGTGGGTTTGAGTTGTCTGGGAATGACTACTACAGGAAAAGAAAAGCCCTTGTATCAAAATGCCTTTGTTTTCTGAAAAACAGAGAAGAGCCATTTAGTGCATATCCTTTCTCCAAGACAGACTACGTTAGCTTTAGACAGCTACCATTTACATTTGGTGTAATTAACCTTTTTTTTCTAATTTAAGAGATGCCCAGTACTCAGCAATCAACTAAGCAGAAAAGCCTGATGGGGGAAAAAACCCCAAACACTGATGATTATCTAAAGCTTTATCACAGATACCAGCACTTCAAATTCACTCCACACAGACAATCCAATTACTTAAGCTTTTATGGGTTTGGTTAATTGTAGAGTACAGTAGCTGAAGAGATTTGCTTTCTGCAATTAAAAATAATCCTGGGTACTTTGAATGTTTTTCTTCTGACAACCGGTCTTAACATCACAGCAGAGCCCACAGTCGTGTAATCACTATTTAAGGCGTGGTCAAGTTCAGTGGGAGCACCCCAGCCCTCCTGCCTGAGCTGGGCAGGAGGTGCCCAGGCTCCCTCCCGGGCGTGCAGGGCACACCCAGGCTGAGGATCTTTCAGCAGGCAGTGGAGGAAGAGGAAGCCAGGGTTTCATGTTACCCATTTTACATGAGCGCAAGCTTAACCCACCCAGGAGAACCAAGGATGAGGGGGAAGAGGAGGTGACAAAGACAGAAGAAAAAACATTGGCTATAACAATATCTGTATAAACCAAACATGCTCCATGTGGACCAGTTCTCTACACTTAAGTCATGATGTATCAGTGTTAATGGGATAACACATCATTGCTAGCCTTCAGCATCTTTTATCCCAGCTGTTTACATTCGGTGTATTTTTTCATGCTCAACAAACTTGTTCAAGTTATTCAAGTTATCCCACCACTTAAAAAGGAAGGTCTCTGCTATCAGCTTGAACCAAGGAGTGATCTTAACTTCATTCCTGGCAGCTTTGTCCAAGAGCTGTTTCAGTTCCTTCTGTGTCACGTAGCAATAGCTTTGGATCTCGTTGGGGTCGGGATTCAGTGTCACATCCTTCTGCACAAATAGGATATAGTCTATCTCATGTTCTCCCCAGATGCCGTCAGACTTGGCCTTGTAGTGTATTCGTGTCAGGTAGGAGATTTCTTCTGGAGTAACCTACAACCAAAACACTTGTCAGAAGCGCTGCCAGACCAGGAGAATTGCACTGCTGGGCATTGCAGTACAATTTATCAGCTATTATCCTCTTCCTTAGAAATTATTTTTTTCCCAAGTGTACAACTGCAATGTACTTTTTCACAAAGAATCACTAGGAAAAAACAATTTAAAGCACTTTGATGGCATGAATTGCACAGCATTTCTCCAGCCAGACTCACCCTGTAGTACTGGGAGTGTATTTCTCCTATATGGTATGTTTTAAATAACTCGGTGAGCACTGGTGAACACAAACGCTTGCACCTACCCCTCACCTTCCAAGGAAAAGACTTGACAACTGCTTGAAGCCAAGGTCAACCACATACTGACAGACCAAGTGTAACCCTGCCCTCCAGGGATCTCTGGAAGTTCACTCAGTTCTCTGCATCTCCAAAGATTAAGTTCATTTTTAGGTTTGAGGCTGACTCTGTCTGCCAGACACAGTCTATAAACTGGCAGAGGCTGGCAAGAATTCCTGTTTCTCCCTCCCCCCTTTACCTGCTCCATGGGAATTCCCAACTCTGCTTTCAGTCGTCTCTGTGCTGCTCTCCGAACACCAATGGCATTATTTTCTTCCAGTTCTTGTGGATGGCTTAGAGGATGACTGCAACATGTGTTGGTAAAACAGTCTGCAAGAAGTTTGGATCAGTCCATTTTTGACACTTATAAAGACTTGGGGGGAAAAAAACCCACAGCACCAAAATCCCCCAGAGACAAAGACCAGTTAATCAACACATTACAGCTTTGTTTCTCTTTTGCAGAGAAAGGTCACAGGAGGATATTTACACTTCTTATTTTCCTTTACATACTTTGCACTGGGATTTGCCTCTGCCAAGCACTGCTCTGCAGGCTCATGTTTGATACACCTGAGGACAAGCATTCTTATCCCCAAGACATCTACTTAGCCAGTCTATAAAAACCTTGTTTACCTCTCAAATGCTAATTAAAATTGCTTTGGGGAGTTTATATGTAACAGGATATTTAAAATATTCCCAGAACTTCAAGACCATCTGACAGTAAGTAGAATTAAATACAAGGCTTATACCTGTGTTTAAAGGACAACCAATCCATACTCTGTTTCAACCTTTTGTCTACAAAAGTCAAGCTCAAAAGCATCTAAAATAGAGTATCTACAAACCACACTTGAGCATTTTGACTGGTTAGCAGTGAAAGAAAAAATTAAAAGCATCTCTATAGTGAAGATTCTCTTAGAAAGAAGAAAAAGATCTTCCTTCCTGAAGTTGGAAACACTTGATTTTGTTTTCTATTGAAAATTCTGCAACAGACAACCTCATGCTCCCTCCAGCATGTCTCATGCAAGCTGTTTCTATTTGATTCCCCTCCTTATTTTTATGCCTCTCCATTTGCATTTGACAGCAATAGTTCTGAAGTGTTCCAAAGTCACGCACGGCACAGTTTGGCCACACGGTCTCACTTCTGGCACGGTTAAAGAAGGGTTTGTTAACACAACACAAAGGGCCACAGACCTCCCAACACCGGGGCTCTGCTGCACAGCAGCTTCTACCAGTGGAATGGGACGCCCTCCACAGCCATCAGAGTAATTTCTTCAACTCCAACAAATGTTTTGCAGCAGAGAGGGTAAACACCACACCCTCTGCCCTCGCATGAGCAGGATCACACGTCAGGGAACAACCATTTCCCAAGAATATACATAACCATACACGAGTGTTCCTATTGTCTCACTTCACCCACAAGATATTTTGAACTCTCAAAAGTATTGGAAGTAGGTCCTCTTCAAAGTAGTAAATTCTAAAACTTCAGAATGAGTTACACTGCAGGACTGGATTGTCTTTTTTTTTGTTTTAATATTGATCTAAATAAAACATTTCTATAAATATAATGTTTCAGTACTAACCTGGAAATGTAATTTTTGCATTTGACCTCTGCTGCAGCAACAGTTTATTTTCTGTATTAAATAAGAAAACACTAAAAGCTCGGTGCAGTAAACCTAAAAATTAAAAAAAAAAAACAAAACAAAACTGAGATATTTTACAGAAGAGAAAAAAACATATTAAGATAGTTTAAGGGCTTAGAATGGCCTCATTTTTGCATAATCCAATTTAAAATTATTATGTTAAAAACCAAGGATTTGATAAATAACTCAGGAGCTATTATTCAGGTTTCTATGTCAGCTTATGCAAAACATGAAATTAGAAAAGTGCTTAGAACAAAAATGCAACAGAGGAGTTGTTCTAAACTCAGTTCACCATTCTGACTGTGCACATTTGGGCAAGCTTCCAAGGACAGCTTGGCATCCATAAATTTACAATAAAAAAAGAGATGACTCAAAATTCCTAAAAAACTGCACAGAATTTCAAGACCCTTCAAGCACTGCAAAAGTACAAGGAAAACAGGCTCCATTAAAAAGAGTATAATTGCTGTTTTCTTCACCTTTTGAGTCTGTTATTCCTCACTCTTCAGGAAGATGCCTTCCCCAAGTACATAAAAGGAGGTCACACACTACTATGTGAGACTGTTGAATCTGACCAACCTCAAATAAACCCAAAATCAGTTTAACCCCTTCCTATTAGCAGCGTTTGAAGCAGAACTCTGGGCGAACTACTTTAAAGTGAAAGCCTCTTCTACTTGAAAAGAACTCGGCAAAGAAGCAAACAGCATTCTTTAAAAAAAGCTACATAGAATCAGGTATCCATAAAAGGAAAAAATACTGTTTTATCTTCAAAACGTGATTAAAAATATTTATCAAGCTTGTCTGTGCAATCACACGTTTCTCTCCTTTGCAATTGCCTCCAATTGAGTGCTCCTCCATACTGCAGAACTCCAACATCAGGTATTTTATGCTGGGGAGGAGGGGCCTGTGGGGAGGCACTTGGTCTGCTTTGATCCAACACTTACCTTTAATCATGACTACGCTTCTGAAAATATTTAATCAACTTAATGGTTCAGTTAGAAGATAAGCAAGTTGTACCTTTATCAATGTTTTCATTCAAGTGACAGTTTTTCTTGGTATCTGCTCCAATCTTATTGTCATTTTCATCGATAAGGATGCACATTTCTGCCAAGAGCTGCACCTGCTGCTCATCCAGGTGATCTGTGTTTACTTCAGGCATCGTGGCGGTAGCACACACTCTACTGAGGACAGACAATGAAGAGTCATTCTCTAAAAACAACATCCATGAGGTTCTGGGCAGAGTGTGAGAAATACCCACATGGCTTGTGTTTCTGACATGGTGTTAATTGCGCACCAGTTGTATTTTGAGAGGGTTTACATGCTTTTAGGTTCTTGAAATTTCCTATCCACAATACAAATCGCATAGCAACACTTGGCAGGTGCTTGAAACATTTTTATTTCTCAGGAAGCCCTTACAGCAGCTGCTGCAGGACAGCCATGCTGAGCCTAACATTTTCATGGGCTGCCAGCGGCAGCAATTCCAGTTCCAAACTTCCCCTCGCCTCATCCCACCGCCTGTGCACGCTGTGCACGCTAACTCTGGCTACATTTATAACGCCGGGCATCCTGTACACGAGGATTTCTCCTCTCCACACGTCTTTAAAGGCTCGATAACAGGGTTTCAACCCGAGGCACCTCCAAAGCAACACCTCTCCCGCCGTGGGCAGCCCAAAGAATCCCTGAGTGGGTCCGGTTGGAAGGGACCACTGCGGGTCACCTGGTGACCCTCCCTGCTCTATCTGGGTCATCCCAGAGCACACGGCACAGGATTGCATCCCGATAGTTCTGGAGTATCTCCGGTAAGGGAGGTTCCACACCGTCTGCGGGCAACCTGTTCCAGTGCACGGTCACTCGCACAGTAAAGAAGTTCTTCCTCGTGCCCAGGGGCAAATTCCTGTGCATCAGCTTCTGTCCGTTGCCTCTTGCTTGGCTTATTGCTCAGCAATGAGGACCATCCTCCTGGCACCCTCCCACAGATATTTATAGATATGAATGATGTCCCCTCTCAGCTGTCTATTCTCGAGGCTGAACACGCCCCGCTCTCTCAGCCTTTCCCTGTAAGAGATACGCCAGACCCTTCATCCCCTTCGTTGCCCTTCGCTAAACCCGCTCCAGGAGCACCACGTCTCTCTGGTACTGAGGAGTGCAGAAAGGGCCACAGCGCTCCGGATGCCCCTTAGCAGGGCTGAGGGGCAGGATGAGCGCCCTCGGCCCGCTCGGCAGCTCAGCTTCTGTCCCCGTCCCCGCGGCCCCGTCCCCGCTCACCTCGCTGTCCGTGCGCTCGGGACGCGCCGCTCTCCCCTCACGCCGGGGCCGCTCCGAGGGGCCGCGCTCCCGGCCCGGCACAGCGCGCGCCACATCTCTCGTCACGCCCCGCCCGCCAATGGCGCCGCAGCCCGACGCCGACGTCACCGCATCGCCCGATCGCCCCACTGCGGCGCGGGGGCGAGGCCTGCAGTGACGAGTGGGAGAGGCGGCGCTCGTGGCCAATCGTGACACAGCCGCGGAGCGGCGCTGGCCAATAGGAACAGGGAGCGACGGAGAGCTGGCCAATGGGAGCGGGGCGGCGTGGCGGGCGGGGCGCGCGGCCGTGGCCGGAGCCGGCACGGGACAGGGTCGGGGTCGGGCTCCCTGAGCCGGGGGTAATCGGGAATCACGGAATCACTTAGGCTGTAAAAGGCCTCTGAGATAATCGAGTCCAACCTACGACCGAATGCCACCTTGTCAGCCAGACCATGGCACTGAGTGCCACATCCAGCCTTTGCTTCAACACCTCTAGGGACTGTGACTCCACCACCTCCCTGGGCAGCCCATTCCAGTGTCTAAAGATTGAGTATTTCTAACATTCAGGGCTGCTTATTGTCTTTACTCCCACCCACGAAAACCGAGGGACTGTGCCCAAACACTGGCTCCTGCGGATGTGCCGGTGTTTGTGGGAAACAGTTCCCGGACCGAACGTCTGCCCAGTTCTGGAAGTGTTTCAGGTGGCGGCCATAAGCCCGGAACTGCAGAGTAACAGGGCTTTTGGGCACATTTAGTCCTGGATTCTTTTATTTGATCCGTAGTAGCATCCTTTGAGCTGGAGAGGTTCAGTGTGTGCCACACAGATCCCAGCCTGTGGCACTGGCAGTGGGGGAATACTGGCTCCTCTCCTGCACTGACAGCTACCGCTGGTGCGAAGCCTGACTCCGTGAGCTCTTGAAGGCCAGAGAAAGAAAGACATTTTCTGGGTAGGAACGGAGCACAGGCAGGATGTCAAGATGATCAGATACTGGAATTTAGATATGCATAGATACCAAACCAGAAAAACTTCAATACCAGCCCCTAGAAGCTTCACCATAGCTAAGCACCTTCTCACCAAGACTTTGGCCGGTTTATTGCCCATCCACAGATTTGGGTTTATGACTGGATGCCATAAAAGGCCTAGAAATGACATTTAACATGTCTTGGAGGCGTGGCTTGGCCTGATTCCCTCTCAGCTCAAGTTCCAGCATTTCAGTCTGGTTTGTTTGATTTTTCCTGTGAACAGGACAGATGGCCTGTCATTTAGAGGTATCATTTGCAGCACAAATGTTCAAATGGATAGTTAATATTTTACAAGGGGGATATCTTACAGCATTCCCCTGTGCAGAGCTTAGTGAAAGAAAAAGGAGTGGAGGTGGTTTGGGTGAAAGCCCTTGAAACCAGCAGAGCATCAAAAAAGAACAACAACAACAAAAAAGTAGCAGTGTGCTGGCTACTACATATCGCTTTAACCACATAAAATGTAACATTAATATATTAGAATTAATGTTAATATTGTGTTTTTCATTAATATACTACAAATTTAATGTTATCATAAGAATGTTAATAATAAATATGTACTCTCAGAAAGGACTGAAATGTACACAGATTACTTTTTATTGAATTTACTTGTCATTACAGATTACTTATTGCTGAGTCACTGGACAAAAACATAGTAACTGCAGACTGAGCTTTGAAGAAATACTGAGAACATCCTTCACCACATCGATCACTTGTTGTTTCATTGTTCCGGATTTTAAAAAAAGAAAAAAAACACGTTATTTTTCCTTCTATCATTTTCCTAAAGTAACAAAACAAGCTAAACAGACCTATCAAAAATATAACTACTGAGATGGACATACAAACCAGCATTTCATATAGAGATAACAGAGTTAACAAGCAGCTGTCCTGCGAGTGAAGCTCTTTTAGAAAAGAAACTTCTCCCCTGGGAGGCAAAGATGGGTCTGTGCCTGGAGCACAGCTGGCATGGGACATGAGCAGGTGTACACAGCGACCTTCAGGCCACACAGCAGAGGGAAAACAGAAAAAATGTTCTTATAGATGATAAAGAGGCACTTCTTCCTAGTAATAACTACCGAAAACTTCTATACAGGCCCTTTAGAACCTGACAGTCAGAAACATTTCCAGTTCCTGTCTTGCACGGACAAAAAAAGCACTTCACCTGACTCAAGGCTGGTGAGCAGCAACAAGTTACAAGTCCTGGTGGATAATGAGAGGCAAAGAAGCAGGGGCAAAGGATGACAGAGACAAAACAAACTATTTTCACAAAACAGACAGGTGAGAGACTTTCCAAACCTTTAACCAAAGATATGCTCAGGATCAGGTATTTTATGTCACCTGTATCATCTTTCCGTTTGCTCCCCTCCAGACTTGCTCTGCACCTTCAAAGCTCTTTGTGTTGAAAACAAAGCATACTAATTTATGTAATGGTATGCACTTCACTGAAACCTCAGAACTTCTACTCCACCCTGCATAAACAGAATGCCTGAAGTGACATATAAATGCATTTGAGACTTAATTTATGCATTTTCTAAAGTCTGCTGACTGTTTTCAAACACTCTGCTAACAAGGGAAAAAACCACTTTCCTGTAACAATTGGAAAGTCTTTAATTTCACCTGAAAATCCAACCAGCTGCAAACCACTGACAGACTTCTGGTATGTACTAAGAGAATGGGAAATACAACTCTCACCAAAGTGAGGGAAAACCTTTTAATTCTCCTGCGAGTTAAACAAAATGATGGCAAAGTACAAGATGAAATAAATGCTGAACAAACCTGGGATTTAACCCCAGCCTACAATGCATAAACTCCTGAAAAATGCTTGTCCTCAATTGTCGGATTTGCCAAGGAAAATTGATGGGCTTCTTTTCCTCCCTTCACATCCAACCCTCTTTTTCAGTTTCCTGTTCACTCACTCTGAAGTTTAAGACTTCCACTTCATCCTTCTCAGCTACAGAGCTATCCTTGTTCCTGCTTTAAGAAGATATAGAGAATTCCTTCTGGGAGTCTTTTCCTGCCCTGGAGTCATAGCTCTTCAGAAAATATTTGTCTAAACAATCTACTTATGTGCTGAGCAAAAAACAACCTGGGTTTCATCTGAAATGAGAAGTAAATACTTCCCAGTCTTAACTAATCTGCTGTTCATTTGACTCTTCTTTCTTAAAAGGCCTCTTTCAGGGAAGTGGGTTGGCTTCAGCTCACTTCAGAGTAGACAGATGTCTTTGTAGTAAGAATGTAATACATATATGCTAAACATTTAAGTAGGATGTTGTATTTGCATTTAGTTCTGCTATCTCAGGCTGATGGAAAGAGAGCTATGATGGATGGCTTCCAAATGTTTTTATACAGCATAAGGTGAATGAATAATGGTACAGGAAACCACTCTTTTAGGAAGGAGTTATTAGGAGATCTCCTATATGAATCAAGAAATAACCCTTGAGTCCTTTCCTCTGTTAGATTTTTTTTGTTTGGATGGTTTGGTTTTGCTTTTCTTTCTTTTGGTTTGAGCTCTGGACAGAAGGCTTTGCCTTTTCCTGCCACATTTACAGGTTTGAAAAATGTTAAATTGGGAGATTCAGCTGTGATTCTGTTCTGTTGCTGATTTCCCAAGCCTTCTATCTTGTCTTTTCAAGTCCGGCCATGGGTGCAGAAGTAGATTTGTTCAGGACAACCTAAATTTTGCCACTCTATTTACTGTGATGCTCATTAAAAAAACTTCTTAGCTGTTGAAAAGATGCTGACTAGTATTGCCCCGTTTCCCTAGGCTTCTGTAATACTGTTTCGTGTTTTCTATCAGGTAGTTTGTGAAAAGCAGGTCAGTCTTTTGTTCTGTACTTGCTCCTATACATTACACAGTGCCTGCTACTCCTGCAGTGCTGTGACTAAACCAAACCAGTAGCAGAGCTAGAGTGGCAACAGGCCACTTGTCATTCTCTTCTCGTGAAAAAGCAACTACATCTGTACAGGGCCTGTTAATTTCATGTGAGGCACCCTGTACCAAGGAAAAAGTCGTTTAAGCCCATCTTTCCGTATTTCAGGTAAAAAATGGTCATCTCTGTAATGCGCCCTGCTCCTAGGGAGTGTGCTGCTTCAGAGGACAAGAAAGTTGCCAAGCGTTCTCCCCAGGAAATCTCTAACATAGATCTTTGTACTCTTGCTGGACATTTTTTTTTCCTTCATGCTTATAGCTAAAATTGTTACAGTACAGTAGTATTATATTAGGGTAAGGTAATTTTGGAAGGGATAATGAGGCTTAAAAATGTTTAGTTAGAAACTGAACAGCTGAGAACTTGAATTGTCACTTAGCTCAGATGGCTAAGCCACCCACAACTGCACCAACTCTACAGAACATTCAAAGCATCAAACGGGCATTTGGTCAGGTTGTGCTCAGGCTTTCTCCTGGACAACTCTTGCCCCTCTCCTTTTGCCTGTGCAGTCTCCCTTTAAAGCCATTTAGCTAATCAATTTGCTCCCTTTTAGGGGCTTTGAAGAAGGGAATAGGATAAAATTATGGCATGTTCTCAACCAGTTAGGCTGGTGATCTTGGAGAGTGACCTCCAGTAATGAAAAATATGCTAGTAAATAGGTAAACCACTATTTTTGTTAGTGTTTAATACAGCTTTAAGACATGACTGCACAGAAGTGGGTAGAAAGGAGAAAAGACAAATGAGAATTGCAGGCAGACTTGTAGTTGGGAAGCACTTTAAAAGAAAATGTAATATTTTCAGCTCTCACTGTCACATGTTCTTCTGGCCTTTTTACAGACCTCTTCTAAGGCAGTTAAGATAATCTGCTGGAAGAGAGAAAATAATTAGGCAAAGCCTCTTTTGACTTTCACTATCTGCTACAACGAATAAGAATTTTAGGTGGAGGTTTATTCAAAGTGTTAATCAGCAAAGGAATTAATCACATTTCAATTACGCGTTGTAGGCTTCAGAGTGAACAGCCTACTTGCAGAATGTAGTGGTTAGCTTTGATGCGCTGCAGACACAGTAGAAAAATTCCACATTCGGCATCTCCCAGCTATTCTGTATTAAAAAAAATATGGAATTCCAGTGGTGTTTCAGGAAAGTTTCATCTCCCTCGTCAGTCCACCTGATCCGGTGTTACTGGAGGTAACGAGGTAACTAACTAAAGCAGCAGCCGTTCTAATTTGTAAACATTAACAGTACACTAACACAGCGTTACCCCGAGGGCCCACGGTCGGGATGGAGCCACCTCCGCTGTTTAACCAGCAGCTCTACGGGGACCCGGGGAGCAGCGGGGCCGTGGAGTGGGGTGGTGGCGGGGCAGCTCCTGCCCGGCCCCAGCGGCATTCCCGACCTGCAGGCTGTGCGGGCGGGAGGCTCTCCCGGTGCCCGGCGGCATTCCCGAGTCCCCGGGGCTAACCCTGGGCCCGGGGGCATTCCCGACCCGCGGGCTGTGCGGGCGGGAGGCTCTCCCGGTGCTCGGGGGCATTCCCGACCCGCGGGCTGTGCGGGCGGGAGGCTCTCCCGGTGCGCGGCCCGTCGCCATCGCGGCTCCGAGCGGGGGCCGCGCCGCTTCCGCCGGATGTCGCCGCGAGGGCTCGGCACCGGGGAGGCGCGTCCTGCCCGAGCGGCGCCGCGATCGTCGTTGTGGTGCTGCCTCCGCTGCTGCCCCTCCCGCCTTCTTCTCCTTCTCCTCCTCCTCCTTCTCCTCGTTGTCCTCATCCTTCCCCTCCTCCTTCTCCGCGTCGCCTGCGGCTCTGCCCCTCCCCGCCCGCCGCCGCGGCTGTGGCTGACAGGTGAGTGCGGGGGCAGCGGGGCGCGGACCCTCCGCCGTCTTCGCGGCTGCCCGAGGGGCTGACGGGGAGCGGGGGTCCGGGCGGGGTCCGGGGCGGCGGCACCGCGCAGGTACCACCGCCATGGTACCACCGCCGCCTCCCAGGCCCGCGGCGCGAACCGGGGCTCCTGCCCGGGCACCCCCGCCCTGCCCGTCCTATTCCGCTTTATTTCCGCGTGAAATGACTTGCACGTTCTTCTATAAAACCCCCAAATAACCGAAAATAAATCCTCGTTCCTGTTCTGTGTGTCGCGGTTTTTTAGCCTTTCCAGCCCGAGGCTGTAGGGATGGTTCGAGGTCTGCGGGCAGGGAAGCCGAGGGTGCTGCTGAGGAGACTCCTCTCGCTAACTTTGTTCGTGTGCTGCTGCATATCCTAAGGACAGGCCAGGCGTAGAGCCCCATTAGTTTACAGGTGAAGTTCGGATCCTCTGACACCTGTACAAATGGAGTAAACATGAAACGCCCAAATTTCTGAAGTGAGGCACAGCTAAATGATGAAGGGAAGCACCGTTTGTGGTCGCATGGGGTGAATCTGGCCTTCAGCAGTGGGAGGATGACATGGACGTGTCCAAGATGGATAAAAGTTGTCTGTAAAGAGCCATCTTCAGTAGTTATCTCTTTTTCTGAGCTAAAACCCTGTGAAAATAAGTTTGAGGGAAGAATTGCTATGCTTAATGTATTCAGAGGTTGAATGCATGTTAGATTCTATTCCTTATGCAAGGAGGAAAACTTCTTTCAAGTTAAGTGTTGATCTGTGGTTCAAGGACATCTTAGTGTTTGTGAGAAAGAGAAATTTCTACATGTATTTTTAGCTCTCTTGTCCAGCTTGTCAAATTTATTTTGTTATTGTGGTTAACGTGGGCTTTCTATAACAGTAATGTCATGGAAGGTTTACGTAAGGAACTGGTGGAACAGCTTCTTGGAAGTGGTTCAGTGTCATTGAGTACACCTTGAAGTGATACAAACGTCTATTGTTCAGGCACCCATTATACAGCATTACAACTGCATTATTCTCCTTAAGCAAATTTCTGGAACTGCTTTCCAAGCAAATCTGCTGTTGGTGTTTCTTGATGTTTTTGAAAGAGAGATGGTAACTCCAAGAACCCACAAATATGTTTTCTAATGAGTAGTTTAGATTAGATAATCTTTGTGCGTGGTGTCAGCTCTAACCTGTCTCATAATAATTTTATATGTAGCTTTGTGTGTTGTGGAGTTGGGCAATTATTTTAAGAAAAGGTACTGGCACCAAACACAAGAATTTAAGGCAGAGGCCAACTGTAATGTTGATTGTCTTTTTAATACCAGTTGTTTATGTGTATGTTTGTCCCTGAACTAGGTTTATCATATTAAATCTAAAGATTCTAAGATGAGATGCCTCTTCAATGTAGACAGACCCTCCCACCATCTATTTCTTAAATTTAGGACTTGTTTAAAGCATGCAGTCTGTAGTATGGACTGAAATGCTTAAGTTTGTTGGTATAGTCACAAGACAAATATTGTGAGTGTAGTGATAATGTCTTACAAGAAGATCTTACTTCTGTGAAATCCTGAAATTGCAAGCCAGAACTAGTATGTGCCAAGTAAGGAGGAATTAAGTGGTATTGCATTCTATAAACTCGAGACGAGATTAGGGTCATTTTATGTCATGGAATTTTAAGTCTTGGAGCTAAGACTAGTAGGTTGTATTGTGGGGTGAAAGCCAGGGTGAGGGACTTCTGGAGGCCACCCCTTCAAACCCCTGTGGGGAGAGTTGGTTAGTACTCTGTGAATGACCACTGAAGAATGGGGAGGAATCAGGGTGGTCTCCTTGCAAGCCAGAGGGATTTGTATTTTCTCACCCTCCAGTAATATGTACTGACTGTTTTTAGGCTTGGTGTTCGAGATGGTAGGCTGGGTGCTCACAATTCTCTTGCACAGATTGTTGGTAGGTTCCGTAGTTCTCTGCTAGACCATATGAGGTAATGCTTCAAGGATGTGCTATACAGAGATTATTTATTGGTGTTTTGGAAGAGCTTGCTAGATGTATTATATTTGGAGTCAAAATTCCTTGCTTCTGTTCAAGTCTTAAGCACTAAAAGATTCTAATTTACTGGCAAGTATTATATTCCGAGATGAAGAGCAATGATGTTAGAGGTCACTCTGCTTGAATAAAACCGTAATAGCAATTCATCTAATACATCAATAACAAGTACATAAATATTGTTTATTTAGAGACTAGCTCAATAAGATTCTGGCCTCTGAGTGTGGTGCAGTACTTCCTTGAACAAACACCTGGTTAAATCAATTGCCTTTGCTCTTGAACTTCCTTAGGATTCCTCACCCTCAGGTCTTGTGTTTGCATACCTGTGCCTACATGTAGGCTACTTCTAGGCTATTAGGGATTTGCTAATACAGAAATGGGAGCTGCAGTATCTGTGAAACAGCTGAGGAAATAAAGTAGCCTTCAAATATATTTTAGGAGTTAACCAGCTGTAAGTAATTTAGCAGACCTGATGCTGTCTGTTGAACTCTTCAGTAAAAGTCAGTTCATCAATACCTACAAATAAAGGAAGGTACAATTTATACTCATAGGTAACAAACTAGTGTTGAATATAAGATTATATTGTACCTTATACCATTTAAACAGTGAGCACCCTCAGCAAGCACAGGTGGCACAGATCCCAAAGGGAAGCTTCCAGGACATCAGCAATTTCACTAAATAGCTCTTAGTCTGATGATTATTAGTGGACCCAGGAAGGTTTCTACTATAATAAAAAAAAAAAAAAGTAAAAAAAAAAAAATCCAAGTCTGATAATTATTGTTGTTTAGTATTAGATAATATAAGCTTGTATGGTGAGAGAAGCATTTCTTGCTTTAGCAGACTGTATGGCGGGCTAGGTCAGCCCTGCATTTTGGTGTGACTGCAGCACTTGCTGACATAGTTGAAATTAGCAAGATCAAAGCTTGCTAGCAGCAAAACTGGGCTGCCTTACATTTGGATGTTGGTGCTAGAAGCTTGCTTAGAGTAGGTACTCACTAATATGTTAAAGCTTTTATTCTTGATTTCAGCCGTATAACAGAATTTATTGGTGCAGCTTCTTTACTCTGCTTTCTGTTGAGAGGAGGTTGTCACCTTCAGTGGTGGATGCCTGCTTTTCTCTTTTACATTTTGAGGAACATCCAGTTTCATTTGAAAGCAAGCTGCACTAACTTTAGAAAAAAAATCAATGTTGTAATGCTTGAGTGGATTTCACAAGGTTTGAGCATGCTCATTAGTGTTCGTAGCATCATCTGTGATGATCTGGAATGGTTTTGTTTCCTAAATATTTACCTTTAGCAAAACAACTAGTCTTACAAAGGAGTCTGCTTAGCCTGATCTTTCTCAGGTGTGCTGTAGTCTTGTGGCTTGCATTGAATTAATGGCACTTGAATGTACAGCATCGTTGAAGCAAATTGTTCACCGAAGACCTCAAAATGGAAGTTTTACTCCTTTAAATTTGATTTCTTTGCATATTAATAAAGAGTGTAGTGGCGTATGTTGATACTTAAATTCCCTTAACTCATGAATAGTGCTGTCAAACTGAGTTCCATGTAATTAAGAACTTAATAACTGTAATCATTCTCCTCTCTTTCTCTTTTCCCTCTCTGATTTGTGGAAAAAACCCCCAAACCCACACACTCACCCACGTTAATGGTTATCTTTGTATTATAAAGTTTTAATGCTGCACTAGACAATAACTATTATTGTAAAATGCCTTTGTGTTTTATGTAGTATACACTGACATTTTCTTCTAAGCCGTGTTTGAAAATGGGAGACATGAGACGAAGAGATTTAAGAACACACAAATACAGAAAAAATTGTATGTTTTTCTTAAATTTTGACACAATCATTTAAATAATAACTATTGCTATTTCTAAACTCTAAACAAAATGGAGCAGGGAGATGCTGGGTAAGATGTTGCTGAATCTTCCTGATGAGTTCCCTTTACAGACTTGTGTGTTGTCTTGAATGAACAAAAAAGGAAATGCAATACTTGTAGCCATTCTGTCGATGCTCTGACACATCTTAAAACAGCTTTTCTCCCTGGCTTCAGCAACATGCATACCCCAGGAATACTTTCCTTTCAGCGGTCTTCTTGTTCTGTGTTCAAGAGCAGAAGTAGACAAGTACAATTAGTTTTTGCTGCAGCGAGTTTTTAAGTCTGGCAATGCCAGTGTGTGCACTCTTTGTTGGTGCTGTTTCTCTGTTGTAGCTAAAACAGTAATTGGTTACACATCTGCTCTTTACTGTTACTCTGGTGAAATATTTCCTGTGGCTGAGTACATCTGTTACAGAAAGGTAGGTGGCAGAACTTTAATTTAACACACTGTAACATATCCTGTGAGTTTAATTAAACAGCTTATCTGAAATACCAGAGTATCTTTGCATTCAGTGAGCAGTAACCGCCTGTGGTCTAGACGTTTTCTAGGATATCTTTTCCTCCCCTACTTCTGCAGGTTTACATTGTTAGAAAGGTTCTCTCGAGGCTTTGACAAATCATAGTGTGAAGTCTATGCAAACGTAGTGTTTTCCAAAATGACTGAGCAGAATAGCTTAGTATGTCTCTTAATCTCACTTTTTAGTGGTACAGTACTTGTGAACTGCCACCTTTAGTGAATATAGTTTAGTAATACAATACACTCCCTCCTTCTCCTTCTCCCTTTTTTCTCAGGTAGTACTTCTGTTCAGCTTTTTTTACTCTTGACTGATAATATTTAGCTTCTGTGAGTTTAACTTCATTTGATTCAGGAAGCAAGATTCCAGTACTTCTTGGTGATTTTTCCATCCTACTTGTGGCATTACTGAGTAGAAGGAAAGTGAACTTAGTGAATTTTTCTTTCAGAACGCATTTGGAACACTCAAAAGTTAAGATTTACTATATCTGGCTAATAATATGTAATGGATTGTTTTGAAGCACTTTTTTCTTCCTTGGTTTGACTGGGATTTGGTGCCTAGCCTTGACTTGTGTTTATGTTTTCCCTCATCCCCCTTTTCCTGTTGTCTGGCGTGTTCTAACTACAAAAGTTTCAAAAAAATTGAAAGACTTTGACTGGTTTGTGTGCTACTGACTGTTTCACTAATCAATATTTAATATGGTTTTCATAGGATATGTAACATGACACTGATATTCTGGACAGGTAATTTTCATTGTTTGAAAACCTTACATAATAAGGGGAATCAGGTTACTGCTAGAAATGAGCACCTTATTTTTTTAGCATCATATTGCCAAGGATGTTTTGTGAAATCTCCTCTTGAAAAACCTATACTTTCTTACTGTTGCAATTAGAATCAGAAGAGTTCTGAAACTGTCGAAGTGAAGTTAATATTTAAAGGGACACTGTCACTTTTAAAAAACTGAATATAAATACTGGTTCTAAAAAAACCTCTTTAATTATTGCTCCCTTACTCAAAGTTAGTAAGGCTGTTTGGTGGGATTCAGATCAATAATATTAAAGGCAGTGAAGGTATTCCCCTTGGCTTCTCCTTCCCATCCTCTGTATGCACATGCCTGCTTGTGGCCTCTTTGGTTTCAGCTTTGCTGTGGCTGTGTGCACCCTCCTGCCGAGCCTGGGAACAGCTGCATGTTTGCCCTCTCCAGAACGTGCATGGGTGGTGTGTCATGCTGCTGCATGAGGAGAGGGCAGTCCCTGGCAGTGACACTGGCTGCAGGTGAAGTGCTGCTACCAAACAGAGACAGTAGTGGAGGTGTTTCCTACCCGGTCTGCTCCGTTTGCTCACGAGCTGCGAAAGCAGAAACTTCTGTGTAGTTAATGTGCGAATTTCACGCTGTGAAGATGTAATCTCATGCATATGACTGTGTCCCTTTAAATTCTGCGTGCTAGAGTGCATAGCTGCCAAATCTGTATGTACTGATGCTGAGTGCTGCAGTCGATTCACTGAGGGAAGGGATCGCATCCAGAGGGACCGTGACAGGCTTCAGGAGTGGGCCCGTGCCAACCTCATGAAGTTCGACAGGGCCAAGTGCAAGGTCCTGCGCCGTGGGTTGGAGCAGTCCCCAATATCAGTGCAGGCTGGAGGGTGAACGGATTGAGAGCCGCCCAGCAGAGAGGGACCTGGGGTACTGGGGCATGAAAAACCAGATATGAGGCAGTAATGTGTGCATGCAGCACAGGCAGTGGCACAAGAAAGATGTGAACCTGTTAGAGCTGGTCCAGAGGAGAGCCACAAAAATTATCAGAGTGCTGCAAACATCTTCTGTGAAGAAAAGCTGAGAGAGGTGGGGTTTTAGCCCAAGAAGGTTCTCTGGGGACACCTTATCAGAGTCTTTCAATACTTAAAGGGAGCTTTGACGAAAGAGAGACTTTTTACCTGTGCTTGTAGTAATACGACCAGGGATAATGGTTTTAACCTAAAAGAGGGTACATTTAGATTAAATAGCAGGAAGAATTTTTTACAGTGAGGGTGGTGAAACATGGGCACAGGTTGCCCAGAGAGGCTGTGGATGCCCCATCCCTGGAAACATTCAAGGTCAGCTTGGACAGGGCTCTGAGCAACCTGATGCAGATAAAGATACCCCAGCCCATTGCAGAGGAGTTGGACTAGATGACCTTTAAAGGTCCCTTCCAATGCAAATCATTCTATGATTTTATGAAGGAGTCAAAAAAGGGTATTTCTTGGTAGCGTCCTCCAAAATGAGGTAGTTTGGCAGAAAGGGCAAGTGGAAACTAAGACTTAAAGCAATGCCTGGTGAGGCATAACCCATGTTAACATCTTTGTGTATAACTGCAGTTCAGGAGCCACATCTGGCAGGGATTAGAAATTGCCTTTTGTTCTTTTTTAGCCCCCTCCCTCACTAGATCTTAAGTGAAATGGTGTTAATGGATTTATGGGATTATGTGTAGCTATGTGTATGAATAAAACCGTCTTAATAAATCTGCCTGTGCGCACACTGATGCTTTGGGCCTTAAAAAGTAATCCCAAACTGCAGAATATGGTAACTGAAAGCCATTGAAAGAGTGGTTCCCAAGGGAGATAGGAAGGAGGGTGGAAGAGGGGAGAGTATATATATGTGGTTGGGATCTGATCCTCTTCTGAAAAGAAATAGAAATGTGATGAGAACGGAAAACCTGTTCCTCATTCTTGACCATATGTCCATGAGCAGGAAGATACTTAGTGAAGCCCAGAAAATTGGCAGTAAATGTTTATGGGATGGGCTTTTTTTAATTTTGTAAAGGAATCTAGCCACAGTGAATAGAAGAATTTAGGCAAATAAGAAACTACACAATGGTAGTTCTTTCTTCTCTTTCTTCTTTAATTTGTGAATATAGCTAATTAGTTACTACTGATTAATCACACATAAAAAGCTCTGATGGGATTAGGTGCAGGGGAGGACTCTGTAGAGTCCAGAGGATATGAAAGAAATAATTTTAGTGCAGTACAGGTCACTGGTGCAACCTGAATTTTATTTTAGATTCACTATGGAATTGGTGTCAGGTTACTGGAACACAGTTGTTCCAGAAGCTAATTAAAATACCAAGTTTTTTAATAAGGATGAATGGGCATTAAAATCTTAACTAAATCTAGTCTCATTTTGATACGAATTTCTGTATCTTCATACATTTTCATTTTGTGATATAACACCCAAAGGAGATTTTGAGCTGTTGTTATTCATGGTGCATACTGTTTTTAGTAAGGTATGCTTTTCCTTGGCTTTATGATCTGTTAAAAAGCTGAAAACACCATGTCAAAGCCCTGAACTGGTTAATGCCTGATCTTGTTAATAGCGATGGTGCTCATTCCTAGCTTGAGATCCAGCGTGTTGGCGGATCTTAAATTGGAAGTGGCCCTGGGTTTGGTTTAAATTTTCTCTGATCAACTTATTTAAAAGGAAGTTCAGTTGCCTGGTTAGCTTTGCCAACTTTGCTCTCCTATTCCTCTGCAGACTATTGCACCTATTTTAAGTTTTAATTGTTGTTTCAGAAATTGTTTATGCTGGAGAATGAATTTTTATTTTGTTTTCGGTGTGCATGATTGAAAAATTTTGGGTAATCAATCTTGAAACATTTCAAATATTTAAAAACTGGTACCCCATGAAACAAAAAATAATTTCTGTTGGATGTTGGGTTTAAATTTGAAAAAATTCTGTAATTAAATGTTTGTAAAATAAGATTTTGACAGTAAAGAACATATTCTCCATATTAATGCAATCAAACAGAATTTGATTTTTCATACATATTCTCCACATTTATGCAATAAATCAGACATAATTTAATTTTTCTTAAACAGGGGAAGCAGTAGCTCATACATGGTAATACTCTTTGGTGATACTGTCAGGTGTTTTCAAGCTTATTGCAATGCATATATTTGGCTTTATCAAGGTGACAGAAATGAACCACATCACCAGCAGCCTGTTAAGTCAGCTGCACTTTCACTATTCTCACAGGCACTTTGATTATTAAGGGAAGTGAAACCATGAGCTGCCAAAAATGGTGGAAAGTAGTTTTCAGAACTTCTGTCATGGAAATTAATTTCTGCTTATGTCTGAACAAGGACGTCTATTCAATTTCGTATAGTAACACTTAAAGTTGAATAATACATTTTTAACCTGACAGTGTCCCTGAATTACCATGTTTGCTTTCATTTTCCAGCTGGGTTTTAATTTTGCATGCATTTCAGTGAACTATAGTATGCATAACAGTTGTTTCCTGGAAGCATTTTGGGGCTGTCTCTGCTGGTGTTCTCCAAAATGAGCAAGGAAGTGGAATTTATTTTCCTTTTGTGGAGGTTTGTTAGCTAATGAATAAGTAATGCAGAAGTGATTCCATTCTATTTACATATATGCATATGGTTTTGAACTTAATGTTGTTTGAAGAATGGCTGTAAGTAAGAGGGATCTCTTTTTTTTTAATGACAACCCAAACAACTCCAAAGTTTAGTAGAACTAAATATTTCCATTTTGATAAAAATATTTAAATTGTGGTTTGTTTGGCGAAGCAATTTGTAATGTGTAATGCTTGTCCTTAGTTTATCATAGGAGCCTCTGTGAAGCTGTTTTTTTGAAGTAATGCCAATAGAAAGTGGAAGTTGTGCATCTGCTCGCCAAGCAAAGCAGAAACGTAAATCACACAGCCTTTCCATTCGAAGAACCAACAGTTCCGAGCAGGAACGGGCGGGGCTGCAGAGAGACATGTTGGAAGGGCAGGTAAGGTGATGCTTGGGAGCCTACGTCACCTTTTTTTGTGTGTTTTCTATGGGGAGAAGCTAAACAAACTTAAATATTGAAATACGTCCAGTAAAGCTGCAGGAACAGCAGATTTTGTTGCTTGTAGGTGCTCGCTGCCTTTGATGTGGATGTTGACCATTTTTCAGGTTGTGTTGAGACCTGTGGAGTTTATCAGCTTCTTTGTGGTCTTACATGAATGATAAAACCATAAAACAATATGAAACCCAGCCTGTTTATTTCACTGCAACCTTCCCCCTCCACGCGCAAAATAAAAAAGTTCAGGATTGATTCTTGATTTCATAAGTTTGCATTTAGAATAGTAGCAACCCAGAAATATGAATAAACCAAATACTTCTTATGATGACGCCGATAGGGAAAATATTAATTGGAATGCTGTTCAGCATTCCTTTCTATAAAGCAAATACTGCCTGCCTGACGGAAGTGTGACCTAACTCAGATTTTTGTTTGTGTGGGGTTTTTTTTGTTTGGCTCAAATGAAGGTGTGCTCTTCTGTGGATTAAACTCCAGGGAAAGAACAGCAACCACTGCTTCTGTATCTTTCTTAATCATCTTAATCAGTGTAGCGGGTGCAATCTGGACTTGAGTGTTGCACCTAACAATTCTGAGCTTACCTGTACGTAAGGCTTCTGTCAGAAGCAGTGCTGGCAAAGATAAGCAAATATCAGTTTAAAAACTATTTATTGTCAAATGGACTACACAGTGTTAGTGGGGGCCTGGCAAAGATGATGCAAAACTCGATTTTTATCAGAGAGGTGGTTTGAAATATGAATGGAGTTTGGCTACGAGAAACCTCACACTGAAGTCTGCAGATACTCTAAAAGGAAAACCTGGTGTTTTCTCAGTGTTGTGACTGGTTTTTTTCAATTGAATTTATTTTTTCTGTAAATCAGAGCATTGGTTTCCTGGGAATTAACATAGCGTAAGTTGTTGCTTCTAGTCCTCTAAAAGATGGAGAGTGCAAGTACTTGGACAGAAAACTGTGTATGCCTTTGTAACTACTGCAGCCTTACTTCAGGAAAAGAGTGAAGGGCACCTGAGAGGTCAAGACATGCTGTCACCTCTGCTTAGTAAACCAAAATGTTAAGCTGTTTTAGTTTTTCCAGCAAACTCTTAAGTGTATTATGCTGTAATACATAAACGTTTAAAATGTTTTATCTATCATCTTGTTTAATTTTGTTGACCTTGAACAGCCAGGTGGCAGATTCTAACAAATAGAGAGTGTTAATGCCCCTTCACACTGGGGCTGTAAACCACATGAGATTTAGCTAAGGATTTTTGAAGGTAAAGAGATAACATTATTACATTACTTTACTAAGCTATTTTAAGTAATGCCAGCTTCAAAGAGAGGAAAGGAAGTGGATGCATTTTACTATGTTAGTTACTTCATTACAAATTTAGGTATGTTTATACTTTCAGGCTTTGAGAAGTGGTTTGAAAGACTTTTCTATGTATCCTTTTTGGTCGCAAGAGTTGTAGGATAAGTTAGTTGCTTCCATAATCTTGCCATATAAAATTATTGGGTAACTGAATTAGAAATAATTCTTCTAACTTCAGTGTTTCTCTTAATAGTGTTTCACTTATTTCATATTCTTGTTTAATCAGTTTTCTTTCAAGTTGGTTTTAATTAGGATCTGTTTTGCTTCTGATTGTCTGTGAATGCCTGAACTAAAGTACCCAGTCAAGGGAGAGGCAGATGAAGAAAGGAATGATGTAGGGGGGCTTAAGGAGCATGGTCCCACTTCTTCCAGCACAGTGCCACAGCTTAAACCAGCTATGAACGTGTGTAAAACTGAATTGTGTGCAAAGCAGGTGTGTTGTGTATCATGGCTATGAGTTGTTTCTCTTGCTCTCTCTTTAAAAGTTCGGAAATGACTTACACAGCCAGGGTCATGGCAGGCCTTTCCCGCCGTGCCTGCAGACAATTCCCGGGGCTGTGACGGAAAGTGACTCAGTTAAGTGAAAACTTCTTTTAAAAGAAGTTTATAGCTGGCTACCTAGGCAGATAGTAAGAGTAGTAAGCCAATTTACGTATTGTGTTCACAGCTTTCCAACCCATTGCATGTCAACTTCTAATTTACTTTGTCAACTGAAGGTATTCTTTTTTCCTTGAACTGGAAACATCTTGACATTAAAAAAAAAAATTCCATTTTTTAAAATGGATTCTACATGTATCTTGGTTTATGATTTTTCTCTGGTAAAGAAAACCAAAACAAATACCATGGGTGATTTGAATTCGGTCCCTTGAAAGAGAAAGAATATATAAAATGAATAATTTTATGATGCGCAGAGCTATCTCTTTTGTGTTCCAAACTGGCAGCAATTTTAATTTCCCTCCTTGCTGGGACTTTGAGATAACTGTTAAAATCAGTTCAAGATTGAAGAGTTATTGTATAAAATATATATAAAGAAAAGTATAACCCCCAATATTTTGCCTCCTAGGATTCTAAGTTACCGTCTGCTGTCCGGAATACACTCCTTGAACTTTTTGGACAAATAGAGCGGGAATTTGAAAACCTGTATATTGAAAATTTGGAATGTGAGTATCTGTTTTTTCTGACAACTTAGGAATAGTTTGTATTTAGGTTATAGTAACACTAATTAAAACACTTACCATGGATATTGTAGTATAATTAGTGTTGCTTTTCTTTGAGGAATCTAAGAATTGTTTTGAACTTGCAGGCAAAGATGGAGTTCGTACCTTTCCAGAAAAATCACTTTCTTAGCTCTTTGACACAAGCAGTGAGAACTGATGTGTGTCATCTCCCCTTGACTCTTGGGCAAAGCCAGTGAAGGGTCTGTCTCCTTATCATTGTAGGCTCTGGTGGATTTCATGTTAATCTGACAGTAACTCCATTCCGACTTTGAAGTTTATGGCTTTGTTTTATATTTACAGGCTTAATTTTAATGATGTAATATTAGTAAATAAAATTGGAAAAGCGACTTACTTGTAAAAGTGTAAAACGGGGTGGTTTTGGGTCAAACTTCTTACACATTGCATAACCAGCACCTGCAGCTGTTCAGGAGTTTTGAAGTCAAGCACTCAGATAAAAATTCTGGGTGTTACCTGAAAAAGATATTTGTTTAATGACAGTGCAGTTGTCTGATAGTGTAAGTGATCCAAGGTGATGTAAGTGGATCCCAAGGTAAGTAACACAGGCCTGTACAGTAATACAGTAAAGCTTCTGCTCAATTTCCCTTGCTGGAATTTTAAGCTGTGTTGGATTGGCTTGGCTTCTGAATTGTGGAATCTGTCTGATTTGGCTCCAAGTCAGTTTTTTTTTCCACACCTAATCAGTTCCCACAGTTAAACCAGACACTCATGTTACTGGGAAAAAAAAAATTCTTGCCTGCTTTTTTGAAAATGTGCTGGGTTTTTTATTCTCTTAAAACTTGTGATTATGTTGGTTAAAGGCTGTCATCAAAAGTACACATTTTTAGCAACAATTTGCACAACTGAATTCTCGGCCTCCTGCTGAGAAGCTGGCTGGTAGCAAGAAAAGTAGAGTTTCCCTCACCAGCCTTCAGAAATGCTTGTCAGAAAACAAGTGGTGGATTTGTACCCTCCAGAGCATGATTATTTTTCTTCTTTACAATTTCCATTTCTTTATATGCTTTCTTCACCTCACAGTTCTAGTTATGATTGTGGTCTCTTTTCAGTCCCCTGACAATTTCAAAATTTTTCTCTTTTCATGCTCAGTCTAATATTTTTTGTTCTTGGTCTAATTCCCATACTAGTGCTGCAGTTACTGTACACAGAATTAAAAAAAAAAAAAATTCCAAAGTATAAAAAACATTTGCAGCACTACCTTTCTTGTGAGACTCTAGTGGTAGACAACTATTCAGGAAAAATGCAATTTTGTGATTAATAAAACCTTTGTTAAGAAAGGACATGCTAATTCTGTGACTAAAATATTTATAATGCCGCAAGTCTTCTGTCTTCTGCTGGATTTAATTCAGTACAGATGGGCCATGTATTTCACATACATGGTTCTGTTAATCCTTAGCCTCATTTATTAGTAAGAGTAATTAGAAGCCACCAATACTTTCTGTGGAATCTGGGTCAAGGTTGATCTCTGGAAAATTCAGCATGAGTCTTGGTTTTTGTCTTGGTGAGACCTACTTTTATAAAATCCTAGTTGATCTTTTTTCCTCTCCTTAGCATAAAATAGCTTGTTTACTAACCATAACAGTTCTTAAATAGTATGTTGATGCTGTTATTAATGATAGATGATTTTTTGTAGTAATGTGAATTTCTGGTTTTGTTAGTGCGTAGGGAGGTTGATACACTGAATGAGCGCTTAGCAGGTGAAGGACAGACAATTGATGGAGCTGAACTGAGCAAAGGACAACTGAAAACAAAAGGTAAGAGAGCCACAAAGAATCCTAAACCAGTATTTTTCAATTCACTTTTTTTGTACTTTGTTGACCAAAACTTAGAATGTTACTGAAGGGAATTAATACCAGTTACTTAGACAAACAAGCTAATGCTGCATTTGAAATATCTTCCTTTGAATTTATTTTTCTCAACAGCCAGTCATAGTACCAGTCAGCTTTCTCAGAAATTAAAGACAACTTACAAGGCATCTACTAGCAAGGTATGACACAAATTAAATCTTTTCTCATCCATGTGTACTTGCGAGACTCACTGTCTTTTAAGTTGGAAATTGTGGTTTCTTTATGCTGGGTAGTGCTGGTCTGTAAGTAAATCTGCCTCCTAAGGAGCAGGATGTTTATCTTGGATTCATTGATTACCCATTACTTCAGCCATACCACATGATATTTTTGCAATAATCGCTCACCTTTTTTGAAGAAGAGATGCTGGAGGGGAGAGAGTGTGCACATGTGTATGTGGGAGTGCAGTTTTGTAAACAGAACTGAAAAAAGTAATTCTGTTTCAAGAGGGAAATAGAGAACTTGCTAGTGGATTTCTGAATAAAGATTTGAGTATTGCAGTTGAAATGGGAATTTAAGTAGGCGCCTCTCTGTGTACTATTACAGAGTTATTTTATTTAGTGTTTAGCTATGTGACGCTGGGTGGGAGCTTTGCCCAAAGCCCCCTGCGTCCCACTGCAGGCGCCCTGGTGGCCTGTGCAGCACACTGGACAGTGCAGTGTCCTTTCAGGGTGCCGAGCTGTCACCCGATGGCCGCGCGCGTCCGCAGGAGCAAAGAAACAGGAGGGATCGCTCATGTGGGGCTCAGCAGCCTTTACTGCCAAGGGTTCCACAGACAAAAGACCGGGATCTCCGGGCTTGCAGGGGTTTTTCTGAGCACGGGGAGGGCTGGCTCACAAACCAATGGGATAGGGGCACACGGGCGGACTCAGGGAGAATTGACAGTGGAACAGCCAACAGGGAGGATACAGAGGAGAGCTCAAGGGGCAGGAACCAATGTAAGGTTCCTTACTCTCACACCGAGTAAGGGAGAACTTTCCAGAGGGAAGGGTGTGCCACGGGGGGATTGACATGACTTCTCTGCCCAAGGGGTGGGGGAGAAGGAGGAGAGGGACAGGGGTTCTCTACCAACAGGCAGGGAAGGGGGAATGGCCAACTCAAGGGGAGGAACAGAACTCAGGGGAAGGGTAACCGTGGAAACTTGGGGTACAGAGTGACAACTTAAAATTAATAAAGAGCTTACACAGAACTCAAAGGGAGTAACTTGAACCAGCCTGAAAAAACCTTCTATGAATCATTCCCCAGCTTGCTCCCAAGCTGGGGTACTACAACATCTATGACACTAGAACAATTTGTTTCCTTTATGTTGCAAGCCTTGCTCATCAGTAGCTAGTGATCTTCTTTTGCTTGATGTTTTGGCACAGTTAACCTTTCTGGTGCTTTGCATTCTGTACATCTGCATCAGCCTGGTATTTTTGTTTTCCTCGCTTCTCCCCTTTTTCAGTTTTTACAGGGAGTTTACTTGCTGCTGTTTTTTCCCCAATATCAGAGTCATTTCATGATGCATTATTAAGGTTAAATAAAATGTGAGGAACCCACAGTGGAATCTGGTATGTGAACCAGTTGCATAGGCAGCTCTGTGGTGACCTCTAATGCAGACTGATACGTGGTGTAGGTGTCTTGGAAATACCTTAAGTATGAAAGTTTGAGAGTAAGTGTAAGAATAAGGTAGTGAAATAGTCTGAAGCTACTGTGGTTTATTTGGTCTCCTTTTTATTTTGTTGTTTTCCAAACTTTTATTCTTGCCAATTTGATGCATAGACGTGTCTCTTTTAAGAGTTAATGACTTGCAAATTCTTTAATGAGACCACTTAAATAAGGACAACGTGATATTAATAGGGGCTGTATAGTTTTGGTACACCTGCTATGTAGTTATGAATTAGTACCCTCTAGTGTAGTGTTGTGTTTTGTGGCTTTTTTGGTTTTGTATAAGTTTTTGTTTTTGTTTGTGGGGTTCTTTTTTTGGGGGGGGGAGTGGTCGGGTTTAAGGCAGGTGTTAAATCCTTGTCTTCTTTTGCTTTCTTGCAATGTAGCACTTGTATTTGTTCCTGAGTAAGACGGGCAGACCTCACAGCTTCAGCATGGGAAGCTGGGAAGTATGAGGTGGAGATTCCTGGGTAACTGATATGCATGCACAGCAAAGCAGCCATGAGTAGTGGAGCATGAAGGATTTAATACCTGAACATTATGCACATCTGTTGTATCAATTGGTGCCAACAGATGTCTGAATGTGCTGATGTGTTTCTTATTTTTTTTCACAACTTTGAGTCAGAATTTACTGGGGAATAGACAAGAGCTGAGGGAAATTACAACATTGAGAGCATCTCTGTCGACTGTGTTCTTTGAAACCTTAATGTACTTCACGGAAGTGCTTTATTTTGACCTCTCCTTCCTTCCTACACAGAAGAATCAAAGCTATAACCTTTTGTCTCCTGACCCACAGAGAAACTATAGCAAAGAGTTAGGAAGCAGTATAACTTTCTAACAAACCATGATTTTTCTGTCTGTACCCTGACTGGATGTAGAGTTCCCCAATACCCTGTCTGGGAAAAAGACATGTACAGTTTTAAGAGTTCAACAGCTCTGAAATTCTTATGACTGTACATTCTATGTGTATGGAATGAACAATGCTGTTTCCCAAAATTCCCAAAATGGTTGTGTTCCAAACTCACTGGGGTAGTAATCACAAGTTTTCTCTTCAGCCCTTCCTTTATACTGCTACCATACAGAAGGTTTCTTGGGTGTGTGTTTTTTGGATTGGTTGGGGTTTTTTTTGTTTTGCATGTGGAAAATTAGAAGAGATTCAAGTTTTACAAACCAATTGTTTTGTGTAATTACACACAATTACATTTTTCAGATTGGCAGTGTATATAGAATTAATTTTTTTTCTAAAAGACCTTTCAGTATTTGCTTAATCTAATGAGAAGGCTGATCCTTGAATGCTTTATTATTGGTAAAAAATACTAGGACTAAAGCAATCTGTTCATTCTCTTGGGGGAAATGCTGAAGTGAACATTCTTAATTCAAGTCGTTCATATGAAATTTCCATACTGGAATACTTTTCATCACTTAGCTGTATATAAAGTTGGCAAAACTCATTTCAGAAAAGCATGATTTTAGCAGCAAGGGTTATCCACCAGTGTCCAAGTCCTGAAGAGGTAGAGTAGATTTAATACTTGGTACTCTTAAAACTAATTTTTGTTAATGGACAAGATTCTGTAATTTAACTGCAGTTGTTTTAGATGCAGGAATCACTATATGAAATCCGTATTTTGATGTTAACAAAATGTTATAGCTGCTGTTAATGATCCCTGGCTTATGAAAGTTGTTACAACATCAGGAAAGCATCAATTGTTTATGCAGAGTCCTAAAATAAACTGAAGTGCTGTAACTTTCTCCATCCAAACTAAATTCCAGGATCTCTGATTTGTCTAGATCAGGATAAAGACTTGTAGAAGAATGTTTTTATTCACCCAGTAGTTGAAAGGAATAAAACTTTTTGGGCTATGTAGTTTTTGCCCTCACTGCTTAAAGTTGCTTCACAGGACATTCTGTTCATCAGGTGCAGTATAATTCTGCTGGGCTGGTGCTGAGTTGATCAAGTTTTCATTCTTATTTTGAGTGTGCCCTGTTGTGTAAAAAACATTTTTACAGGGTGCCTCACTCTGTTTGCCATGCAATTGTTTCAGTTTGTATTCAATTTTCACTTGTTTACATAGTAAACAGTTGTTTCCCTATTAACAAATCTTTTTGTAGAAGGAAATACATGAAACTGTATCAGTTTAAGAAACAGGACAGACAAAAGTAAAACACATTCAGGATGTGGTTCCCCATTTATTTGTACACGATGATCTACTGAAGTTATTTGAGAAATTTTCTGCACTACAGAGACCTCTTTTTATCAAGTTGCATTAAAAGTTCTTTAAATATTTCCTTTCCTGGCTTGGGACATTGTTTATGTGTGTTTAACAAAGCAGGAAGTAGTTCAGGCCCTGTCTCGTTTATCCAGTTACTGTTATGCGAAGTGAAGAGGAGCAAAAAAAAAAGGAAAAAAAAGCGTGGAAGAAGTGTGTGTTGAGTAAATATCTGTATCAGGATATTTACTGTTGGATAGTGTTCTTGAACTCTTATCTTCTGTGTGTTAATTAAAAGACTGCTAGTACTCCGAAGGAGTTTTATATTCTTGCCATTAAATGATCAGTGAAACCACTGTCTAGCAGTTTGAAAATTCTTTGTTTGTTGATGCGCAGGGGATAGTTTCTCCTAGTAAAATTTTGCATGAGGGTTTGACTCAACATTAGAAAGACAGAATGCAAACACAGTCTGGGTATGGAGTTGAGAGCTGGAAAATACCAAGTTTGGAGTTTGAGCTGAGTGTTGTATTAGTCCTTTCCTGTAAGTACTTAATTCAGCTCCACTTCTCATACATGAGTCCATTTAGCTGACGGACTATGTTCAATGTGCAAGTTGCATTTGTAGGATTGTGTTCAAAATTTAGGAACTTCTGCAGTATGGTTGAACTAATAATCTTTACCATTAGCCCATTTTCTTTTCAGTGCATCTGTAATGACTGTTCCTTCTGCTGCTGTGAAACCAAAATGTGTATTAGCTGATAATTTGGAATTCAAATAGGGTATTATCATTTCATCACTGGAGAGATGACAAGCCCAGGATTTGGAATGCTCTTGCAGATTTTCTTTTAGCTTTGAAAACCTTTTTTGAAGTAATTTGCTTTAATGACATGCTTAAGACCTTCTATTTTAATACCAGAAACTAATGGGATTTTAACCTTAGTTTATTGTATCTGAAATGTAGACTTAATTAACTTTCTAACTTTTACTAAGCTGTAGATAAGTCTTAATGTGATTTGTGTTGAAGTATTTAAAGGTTTTGATGTAACTGGTCAGATACCTGCCTGTAATTCCATGCTGAGGAAAACACTGAAAAATTGAAGTTATCTTTTTGTTTCAGTTTAACAAAGTTTTTGAGGTAGTCTTTCTCAAAGAACAGTTATGAGCTTCAAGACTTGTGGGGTAAAAATAGGGTATTTGTAATGTTGGTTTTACTTTTTAAAACCATCTTGCATGACTCTTGGTTTCAGTTGTCTCTGGAAGTATTCAGCAAGACAAACTTCTTTTTTATGAATATTGCACTCCCCTTTTTCTGAAAATGTAGAATTTCTGTAATTTGGTTCCTTTCTGTAGATACTGAGTATTTTCAGCATTCCTGCATTGCAGTGACTTGTGGTTTTACTGTTTTACTAGACTTTTCTTCCTTTCATTTGGTATTACATATGCACATACTAATTTGGATTTAATGAGTCTTCTCTGTTTTTCCCCTAATAGATTCACTTAGAGGGGGCACGCTTATCAAATGTTTAGATGAGTTTGACATATTTTTTTAAAAGCTTCATTACACAAATAAACAGGCATGTGCTCTCAGGTTAATGTTTGATTTGATTAGCTTCATGCAGTTTTAAAGAAAAACAGCAATGAGTGTTTTAAATTGGAATGTTTCTGGGTTTTACTAGAACTATATTATTAGTACTTTTTTTTCCCAGAGACTTTACACTGGCTAGCGGGGACTGTCTGAGTTATCAGATGTACTTGTTTGGGAATAGGCAAGGAAAGTTTTAAGGTCTTTTGCTGGGTTTGGTCTTTTAGTTTGTTTTTTTTCCCCATTAAAATCCTTAGCCAGACTGAATGGGAAATACACTCTGCACTTGTACAACTCATTATTCCAATAAGATTGCATAATTGTAGTATAGAATAGTTTGTCTTGCATTCTGTAAAAGGGCTGCTATTAAAAAAGAAAAAAAAAAAGAAGAAGTGAGAGGTATGTTTGCATCCAAACTCACTTTCTGACCATCAAATGTCAAGTTTTTGACAATAGTGAATTGTCAGAACATTAAAGAATCATGGAAAAGTTAATGTCTATTTTTTTTTGTGAGATAATTACTTAATCTTGAATTGATGTGGAAAAAATGTTGGTGTCTCTGCTATTTCAGATTGTATCCAGTTTTAAAACTACAACATCAAGGGCAATCTGTCAACTGGTAAAGGAATATGTTGGCCACAGGGATGGTATTTGGGATGTCAGTGTCGCGAAAACTCAGCCAGTGGTGTTGGGAACTGCATCTGCTGGTAAAGTTTTGTGTTGCTTGAATATTTAGAAAATTCTAAAGTCCCTAAGCTATAGCAAATACAAATCCAAAGCATACTTGAAAACTGAGCTCCACGCTGAAGGAGTCCTTTGAAAGAAGTTCTGTAGCTAAAAAATCCTTAAAATGGGAATTTCCCTTAGAGCGTTCAAGCACACTTGTTGGTCTTTCTGAAGTATGTGCCAGTTCACTTCCAAGCAGGTCACACTCCTTAGTCAGCTCCGGCGTGTTGGGTGGTGTGGATGGGTGGGATGGGGAGCTGCTTGCTTGGGGAGACCTCTGGCACAGAATTTCCTATGGCTGGATACAGAGACCCCTGCAGGCTTTCTATCCTAGCACTGTTTAGTCTTTCTTGTATAGAAGCTATACGTGTGGTCACAGTTTGCATATTCTTGTATTCTCGCATTGCCTTTTGCCTGAGAGCACAGGGACAGCTAAAAATCTTAATTTTCAGTCCTTTTTACTTTACTAGATTTATTCCTTCCCACTTGAGGGGGAAGAAGTACTAATAAATAAGTCATTAAATCTATTATAGTCCAAAAATCAATGTAGATACCTGTGTAGTTTTAGAAAGTTATTAGGGAAATAAATCATAACCAGATAGAATCGGTCAATTTGAAGTGACAGTCTTTGGAAGCTGGAACAGAATCTGAAGGTACTAACTGGATTAATATTTACGGACCAGAAACCTCTGCTTCTTGAACTGAACTGTTAAAATTTTTATGTACCTGCTGAGGGGCACATTTTATCTTTGTGTGGGATGTCTTGTCTTTGTCCTGATTTAGCTTGGAAACAGCCATTCTCCAATTCAGCGTTAAGATATTACCCACTTAAATACTTAATTATTTAATTTTGGGTGCGGCAGGATAAAGGAGTGGCATTTGGAGTGATTTCCTTTTTAAATTAATTTTTTTAGTGCTCCACAGTGACCTGTGTGCACTTGGAATTTCCATGCAGGAAGCAAATAGATTGTGCATAGAATTCCTGTTTGTAGTGACTGCCTTTTTCATCATGGAATGCTTTCTCTGTTTTTTTACACAGCTGGAGCATTATACAGAAGTATATAACCGAGTTAGGAAAAATATCAAAAGCAGAATTTGCCTTTCAATAGTTACTGCAAATTAATCTCATTAGGACAGCACTTTTACTTTTTGGGGGAAGTGTGTATAATAATAAGAAAATGTTACGTTTTTTCTATAAGGTGGTAGTCAAGAATTCTACATTTAAAATCTATTTCATATGGTATGTGCTACAGTGGAAGCTAACTTGTTTGTTGGAAGGGTAAAAATGAAAAACATATGTTTTTAACTATTTACAGCTGCTTTTTAATCTTTGTAGATCACACTGCTTTGCTGTGGAGCATAGAAACAGGGAAGTGCCTTGTCAAGTATGTAGGGCATGTCGGCTCAGGTAAGATAAGGGCATGTTGTGAAAACTGGGAACAGAGCATGGGAGGGGGAAATGTGTTTTGGCCAGCTACAGAAATGTTTATTGTGGTTTAACTTGCAGGTGTGCCAACATCATTAACAAGTCAGTTGTGAAGTTCCACTAATTTTCATACAGAGAACGTTTTGTAATATGATTCTTTATTGGAGAGGCACATTAAGACAGTTCTGCAAATGCCAAGTGAATAAACAAGTCCATATAAAGAAATTTACGAGCACAGTTACGACACTCAGAAGTTAAATGTCAGAACTCATTGAGGTCTTGCGTATGTGGAGAACCAATCAAGCTTATATAATCAGAAATTAGCTGTCTTGCAGGATCTGTGTTGTATTTGGGTTAGAAACTACAGATACTGGGTGAATATCTATTTGCACTTCTTTGTTTAAGATCCCATATATAATTTGCTGTGTAAAACTAAGATCTTGTTTTTAAGACAGTTAATTAAATACAGGTGTTTGTCTTTCTTTATACCACTGTGAATATTGTGGAAACAGGATTTTTTAAACCCCACTTTGGGTGGAGAGGTGCAGTGCAGTGAGTGTTCTTGATGTTAATCTTAATTTTTGGTGTCCCATTTGACAAGAATCTGATTTTCCCCCTTCTGTCACTTAATGAGTTACAATACAGGATTTTATAGATCAAAATTGGAGAGGTTTTCCATAGATTTAACGTGCTGTAGAGAATCGAGCACTTTGAGTGATCATACCCTGGGAAAGTGAGGAACACAGTTATTGACCAGGATTGTTTAGTTAAGTAACTCAGCACATGACAGGAACTTTGTAATGATACAAAGAGAATTAAGTTATCTAGAATTGCTTCAGCCATGAGTTGTACTTTTTCCTTCTGCTGTATGACTTTTCTCTCCTACAGCACAAAGATAAATGCATAGAAACAACTGGTAACACATAATTGTGTTCAGATATCTCAGGCTGCTTGCTGTATGGACCTTTAAGTTCTATAAAGGCATGTTTGAAAACTTCACTCACTTGAACTTTCATGCTGATAGTTTTCTTTTAAAATTACTGTTTTGATAACTATAAAAATAAGAAGTTCTAACCTGTATTTAAGCAGTTGTGTTTAAACAACTGGATTTGAACAACGACAAAAAAATTATACTGTATATAACTTTTATATAAGTATATACAACTATAAACTGTATTAGAAATAATGTATTTTTTATTTAGTAAAACTTCTTTTTTTTTTTTACTTTGACAGTTGTTTTGAAATGGTGCAAAGGTTTTGGGTGCTAGCAGCTGGTGCACCATAGAATTAGCTCAGTTTAAGGAGTACCTTTTTAGACTCATTACACCACGCTCTCCCAACAACATGTGCATCAATTTTACTTGTATAATGGATGCAAATGATTTCTAAGTTCTGTCTTGAATTGAATCTTACGCACTGAAATGAAATGAAGAGCTTCGTTGGTTGATAGAATTCTTGCAGGGCTTTTTAAAAGCCATCATGTGTTGATTACATATGGTTGCAGGACTGAAATCTGATTTGTGTTACTGCCATCAGGTTTTCAAGCATTTGTTCTTGCAATCCTAAGTAATAAGCAGAAAGTTGATGGTAACATAGAGTAAGTTTTCATTAAGTTAGAGATAATGATGAGTACTTAAATTCTCTTTATGGAAGTCCAGAGCTTTATCCCCTGTCAGCTTATGTACAGTTTGAAAGTGGTTTGTTTATTCTCTCTAACATGAACCACTTGTACTAGATTCAGGAAATAACTTGCTAGAAAATATGTGTTGTTGTATAATCAATTATAGCTGCTTTCCTTGATACTACACTTTAATATCACCTAAAAGATTACAACCAAAAATTTCTTAAAACTTAAAAAGACTTGATTTTTCAATACCTTTAATGATAAAATATTGTGAAAGAATTCTTTTAGTATACTAACTTAAAACTTTACTTTGTTTCATACAGTAAACTCCATAAAGTTTCATCCCACTGAGCAAGTAGCTCTTACAGGTATGTAAAGTTTTTTTGTATGTTAAGTATGTTAATCTCGATGGAAAATAAGTGTAATTTGCTAATTCGTTCTGGTTGTAGCCTCTCTCCCTATTGCTTTGTCAGCATTCTTGTTGATTGAATTATTTTTATATTTGAAGGCATAACAAATCAGGGCTAGATCTTGCCATCTGTGTTTTTCACGTCATGTTGTCATTTGTGCTTCCCTGCTCCAAACCAGACACTGAGAATCATACATCAGCTGAATGTTCTGGAATTCATCCCAGAGTACTGAAAGAACTAGTGGGTGTTATGGCAGGATACCTCTTGATTATCTGCCAAAGGTCTTGCGAGTCTGGAGAGGTCCCTTCTGACTGGTGTCAATATTACACTCCAATATTACAAGAAGGGTGTGAGGAAAGACCCATGGAACTACAGACCTGTTAATCCAGTCTTGGTTCCTGAAAAAGTTATGGAGATTATACTGGGTACTGCTGAAAGGCATTTACAGAATAATGCAGTTATCAGGCACTGTCAGCATGGGTTCACAAAGGGAAGGTCCTGTTTAATTTGACATCCTTCTAGGATAAGGTGACCTGCCTAGTGGGTGAAGGGAATGTGGTGGATGTAGTTTTTCTGTTTTTTCGTAAGGGTTTTGATGCTGTCCTTCATAGTGTTGTTTTGGACAAGTTGTCCAGCTGTGGGATGAGCAGGTTCACAGTGTGCTGTGTGGGCAGCTGGCTGAAGGGCAGAGCTCGAAGGGTTGTAGTGAATGGGGCTGCATCTGGCTGGCAAAGGAGCACCAGTGGTGTTCCTCAGGAATCAATTCTAGAGCCAGCCCTGTTCAGTAGATTTATCAGTGACCTGGATGTAGGAGTTGAATGCACCAGTAGCAAGTTTGTTGGTGATAAACTGGGAGGTGTTGCTGATTCTCATGAGAGACAGGAGACCTTCCAGAGGGATCCAAATAAGTGAGAGCATTGGACAATGATTAATGGGATGAAATTTAACAAGTTCAAATGCTGGGTGCTGCAGCTAAAGCAGAGCAGTGTTGAGCACAAGTATAAATTGGAAGAGGAGCAGCTGGAGAGCAGCCCTGCAGAAAGGGCTCAGGGGTGCTGATTGTCAGCAGGCTTGATTTAAGTCAGTGGTGTGCCTGGGCAGTCCAGAGGGCAAACCTCATCAAACACCCCACAGCCAGATGGTCAGAAGAGGTGATTCAGCATTGCTGCAGCCTCACCTGGAGGGGTGTGTGCAGTTCTGGGCCCCACAATTTAAGAAGGTTGTGAAGGTCCTTGAATGCATCCAGAGGAGACCCACAAAGCTGGTGAAATGGTGGGAAGTTGTGTGAGAAGCAGGTAAGGACTTCGGGTTTCTCTGGTTTGGAGCAAAGGAATGTGAGGGGAGACGTTGTTGCTCTCTACGGCTTCCTGAGGAGGGGAATAGGAAAGCAATGTGCTGAGCTCTTTCCCCTGGGAGCCAGTGATGGCATGCATGGGAATGGCTCAAAGCTCTGCTGGGAAGGTTTAGGCTAAATATTAGGAGGCATTTTTTTACTAAGAGGATGGCCAAGTCCTGCAACAAGCTCCCTAGAAAGATGGTTGATGCCCCAGGCCTGTCAGTGTTTAAGGGGCATTTGGACAATGCCCTTAACGACATGGTTTTACTTGTGATCAGCCCTGAAGTGGTCAGAGAGTTGAACTGGAGATTTGTTGTAGGTCTCTTCCAACTGAAATAGTCTGTTCTATTTATATATATCTATATATGATATTTCCAGAAGCAAGGGAAAAGAATATCGGGCTATTGAGTGTGCAGAAGAAGCAGTGTGAAAATACGATTGTTAGTGTAAAGGTGTTTTCAGGCCTGAGTGTACCATCAGTGCAATTTCAGGTTTGAAAACTGTCTTCTTGGTCTAATCCTGAGGTTCATATAGTCCAGCAATTAGGACACTAGCCTTGGGATTAAAGAGATCTGGATTAAATTTGCTGCTATTAGGTAAGTCATTGTAAAATGACGGTTAACTGCTACTGAGGTTAGAAATTAAAACACTTCTGCTTTCTGCATCTACAGTGAGCACTTAAAAGAAGGTAGGGAGTAGCAGGCCTTCTATCTAGGATTTAAGTTTGTTTGGATTTTCCTGTTTTCATCTGCTAACTGTAGCCATTATTTTGGTACCATAAGCAATTTTACTGTGTAAACTGACTTAAAACCCAAACCAACCAAACAAAAGCTGTCTGTAGCTAGATTCTTGTTTTCCCACTGTTTTTCTGAGAGGTGGTTCTACAAAATATTTCAATTGAAAGTTTTCAGGGGTCTTGTTCTTCAGTGATAATTAATTTAGAACTGGTTAAATTAAAAAAAAAATCTTCCTGCTGATCCAGAATGGTGACATCAGAAATAATAAAAGGTTGAGCTTTCTTCCAGCCTTCTTACTTGGTCTGTTAGATGAGATATATTTCCTTGTACTTTCATGTACATTGAGCTTGCCAGAATTTTGCATACTCATTACAAACTGTTTTTCTCTAAACCATTCAGCTCGGCACCGTCAGGTATGAGAACATGTTTGTTCTGACCATAGCAAGGACAGTCTTGAGTTTCTCCTTAGTTAATAATGAATAAGTCCATTTTAAAACAGATGGAGTTTAAAATCACGTGATACCTGCTGAGCTGTAAACTGCTACTAGTTAAGCTGAGTTGTAAGGCAGAAGAGGAATAGCTTCACACTTGCTATTTTGGGTTTCTCATTAAAACCATGGTAAAAACATTCAGTGGAAGAAATCATTGAATAAAGAACCCCAGTATTTTGAGAAACAATAAATGAATACCTGGTGATGTATTAAATGCCTTCTTCAAATGTTACATATTGAACAGAGGTGAGACTCATGTTCTGATGTGTAGTATTGAAGTGTATGCCTCACTGTAGGAGTGATTAATTTGGTAGCTACTTATATCTTGCATAATGAGTTACGTTTGAGATGCTGAGACTTGCTTACCGTGAAGTTCATAATGGTATCTGTTAGGAAAAGGTGCAACTTAGACAGTATTGCTAAATGTAATATTAAAGTTTGTTTCTATTTCCCATGGAAATGCTCTTATTTATTCTCTCTCTCTTTTTTTACCTCTCTTCCCCTGTGCAGCATCTGGAGACCAGACAGCTCACATCTGGAGGTACATCGTACAGTTGCCTACACCTCAGCCAACTGCAGACTGCAATGTAAGCAATCAGCCTACTGCAGCTAAACTAATCGCACAGCAATTTCATCAAATACAGGTTTTATGATAAGACTTAATGTTAAATTTACACATAATTAAAAAATTACGTGATTTCCGGACTGCCAAAGGTGGGATTTTAAGGTTTTAGTTGAACAGCTCTATTTTAGCTTTTCTTTGAAAATAGACTCCCTTCATGTTGTCAAAGGCATTTGGTGCAGAACAGAATTTACAGCTGCAAGTAGATGAATCGACTTTTTGTTCAAGGTAGTAAATATGTAAATGAATTGTAAATGAACAGTGGAATAACGTCTTTTTTGTAATAATGAAGTGCTTTTTAAACTAGCTAAATTTGTGTAGCTTAACTTACCGAGGCACCTGTATTAGCTGTAGTTGCTATGGATTGAAAACTGATGGTAAAGACTTGCAATTTTAGCATTTATTTAATTGAGTCTCTATTGATTTCTAATCAACCCTTGCCAGCATACATCACATTGTCTTATGTTGTTGTCCCCAGGCCTTTATTTAGTCAGTATTTACTATAGCCTCTCAAATGCCTATTTTACTTAAAACCACCCTTACTAAATTACGAAGAAAACATAGTTTATAGCATGAGCTTCTCGGCAGGCTAAGTAGGGGCAAGAGTTCGCTGTATAACATGAGATAGATTTCTGAATGGAAAATGCTTCAGTTTATTTGATTTGGCATTTCCATTTTGAAAGAAAATACAAATGTTATCTTTTCCACACCCGAGTAACATAAAAGAAAGATGTTTTTGTCTTGTGTAAGTGAAAAAGGAGTTCAGAGAATGATGTTTAATGATGACCAAAAGAATTTATTTTATGTCTGGTTTACATCAGCACTGCATGATGACTATATATCAACCAACAGACAAACACTGATGTAATGGTTTGATTTTAATGGATAAAAACTTCTGTAAATTATTGTTTTCCCAAAGATTAGTATAGTCAGTGTCCTGTTAGATGCTTCCTACCCTTAAAAATTGAAAGGAAAAAAGTCCCTTGATAATGTGCTGCAGTGAAACTCTAGGGTAATACACTTAGTAGATAGTAAAGGGAACAGATACTCAGCTAAAGAGTTTGGAGGAGATTCTAAGATGAAATAGAATCATAGAATCATTTAGATTGGAAAAAAACTTTTAAGATCAAGTCCAGCTGTTAACCCAGCACTGCTAAAGCCCTAAGCCATCTCCTTAAGGGCCACATCTACACGTCTTTTAAGTACCTCCGGGGATGTTGATTTCCCCACTTTTCTGGGTTGCCTGTTGCAAGGCTTGATAACCCTTTTGGTGAAGATATTTTTCCTAATATCCAGTCTAAACATCCCCTGTTGCAACTTGAGGACGCTTCCTCTTGTCCTATCACTTGTTCCTTGAGAGAAGAGACTGACACCCACCTGGCTGCACCCTCCTTTCAGGGAGTTGTAGAGAGCAATGAGGTCTCCCCTGAGCCTCCTTTTCTACAGGCTGAACACCTCCAGTTGCCTTAGCCACGCATCAGCAAGTTGTTAAAAGGAGTTATTAAAACTGCATTTAACTCACTGGTTATAGTCCTTCAACTAAGTTTGTGACAGTGAGTGCTGGAATAGGCTGGATGCAGCAGAATTAATTTACCCACATTCACTTCACAGGGATTGGGAAGCATTTACACTGCAAAATGTAACTTAGAGGCATTCCTTCCCTTTTATTCTACATCCTTTTTTCTCTTGCATTTTACAGCAAGTGTCTGGAGAAGATGAAGTTGAATGCTCAGACAAAGATGAACCTGATGGAGATGGAGATGGTTCCAGTGATTGCCCCACTGTCAGAGCTCCATTAACTTCACTGAAAAGCCATCAAGGAGTGGTCATAGCAGCCGACTGGCTTGTTGGGGGGAAGCAAGCTGTGACAGCATCATGGGACAGGACAGCAAATCTGTATGATGTAGAGACTTCTGAACTTGTCCATTCTCTTACAGGTATTTGTTCAGTCACGAAAAATTAAATTGGTGGTTTGTTTTTATACGTTGGATTATTTGTAGCTACTAAAACACTGAGAAAAGTAAGTTGTTTCTCTGGAGCAGTATGTGAGTGTGTACCATCTGCTGCTCAGTGTTGTAATAGTTTCTAAAATTGCAATCTTGTAAATCCCCTGAGCATGAATTTGTCTTCTTTTAAGCTTCTGATTTAACCTATGAAAATAGTTATGTTTAAATTGAATGTACCAAAATTGAATGTACCCAAATTTTAGTTCTTGCAAAAGGCTTTTGCTGTGTTCATGGTGTGTTAAGCAGCAGTAACCTACACTACTGAATGTGAAATAAGTAGTGTGGTTTCTGCCTTCAAATACATTCCCAAACTTTTACAGCAGTAACAGGATTAAAGTTCAGAATGATTGTTACTCCTTTCTGTTTGGGAAAAAGAGAAAAAATCATCAGCATTTCATTCCAAGTGTATGTGGAAATGAAAAGTCTGATTTTCATTACCTTACATGTTCTCATGTGTGATTGTAGGGCACGACCAAGAGCTCACGCATTGTTGTACACATCCCACCCAGCGTCTCGTGGTGACATCGTCACGCGACACCACCTTCCGCCTGTGGGATTTCAGAGATCCTTCTATCCATTCTGTGAATGTCTTTCAGGGCCACACAGAGTAAGTGACAGCTCCTTCACAAGTTTTTACAAGTCCAAAAAGTTGCAAATCTGGCCACTACTGTTCCCGTGCACTTTTTGAGGTACTGAGTTCATTCCTGTTTTGTGAGACTGATTTTCACAGAAACCCCCAATTGTCCTCCTTCAAATGTAGCACAGCAGTATGTAATTTCCGAAACAGCAGCCAGGGCTCTTGGTGTGCTATTGCTCATGTGGTAAGTCCTGATAAAAATTGTTACAATTAAAGGTGATTTAAGGTATGAGGTTCTTTTTGGCATTGGTTATGCCTGCAGTTTGGGGTTATTGCTGTGATGCAGTGGATCAAGCAGATTGCCTTTGCTTGTCTTGGTACTGACTGTGAAGTAAAGGTTACTCCTTTGAAACCAGTGGATAAAAAAAGGATTAGTTTTTACTCTTAAAAGCGTCTAATTTTTACATAAAATGAGAAATAAAACATGGCACTGATTGCCATGTTCTGTCAAAACAGTGATTCTGATGTAACATTTTTAGTTACCAATTTAGGCCTAATGTTATTATACTGACTGCTATTGAATATGGACAAATGTAGTCATGAGAATCTCTGTTCTGGTATTTACTTACCTTTCTGTTTTTTGGAGTTCTGATACATAGAAAATGCAGGTATAACTTGGAAATACTTTATCCAAGGAAGCAGATCTTTTTTTTGAGACTGGTGAATGTTTGAGCTTGAACGTCTCAGAAATAAATTCACCTCCCTTCTTCAGAATAAAATATGATTGCTAATCCTAGCTCAAAATACAAACCACAAATATTTATTCACATTTCTGGTTTTTATTAATTCAGATGCGTAATTTACATTATGACTGAGTTTCAGTATCCACTTTTTCATTCTTTCAGCTATTGTCTAGCCTATATATAAACTAAAACCTCTTTAACCCCCCTGCCTTGGACTCCTGAGCTTGATAAATTACTTGGTGCTTCTCAATCATCCTGTATAAGTAGGTGTCTTCTCCTGATAGAGCAGTAAGCTTGATTTTGCGGCCTGCATCCTAGAATTGTTAAATCTCATCACTTTTGTGTTCTTCTATCGCTTTTCCTAGAATGCTGTATGAAGTTGGAAGGTTTTGTATCCATTGGTGCTCGCATTTATTCCAGGCTGATTAACTGCTTCGTCCCAGGACATTTCTTCAGAGAAATGGCCAAGATTGACATTTCTGTTCTCCTATATGTTTGCTGAGACCAAAATGATGTTGATCTTGGGTGATGGTGCATACTGTAAAAACTGTTAACTGGTGTTTTGGCTTCTCTTGCTGAGACCTATAAACTAGCAGAGAGGAATTTTTAGCAATGGAGTAGATATTGCGCAACCTCTTCAGTCACACTTATTCTGGCTTTTAATCGTCTTCATAT
>VYZQ01057603.1:1895-57994 GCA_013400655.1 Mystacornis crossleyi | reverse complement strand
TCAGTTGCTCTAAAAGAATATAGTCTGTCTCTGCAAGCTTTGTATGTTTAAATTATCAGGGCTCTACCAGTACTGTTAATTCAGTTTTAGACAAAGAAGGGCATTTTGCAAAACCTTACAGAACAATAACAAAGGGTCTTTGTTCTGTTCTGTGAGAATTATTTGCTGTGTAATGTGTGGGTTTGTCCATACGTGTGAGAGGGAGGTACACAAACACATAATCTCATTTGGCAAGAATGTTCAAATGTTATTTGCTTTGTTTGTCTGAAGTGTGTTTGTGTGTGTGTGCTGCTTCTGGCTGCGAACTGCGCTGTGCGGGTCTGCATCCTGCCTGTTGGGGATCTGCTTGAGCTTTGGGGAGAATGGCGTTTATTTATCTATTCGTTTGTTTGTTTATTTATTTTAGTGGGCTGATAAAACTTCACAGTGCAAAGATCAAGAGTCCTTGCTAGACAACCAGGACAAAACGGTGCTTTGCTGTGCAGATGAGTTGTTTCCTTTGCAAAATGATAGCTTGCAGTCCAGTCTGGGATTTAGTAAATAAGCATTGCTGGTGGAAGCAAAAATTGTCAGCTTTATGTGAAATCCTCCAGGAGATTAATGGTCACATGGTTTTTGGTGGAGCTTAAATGTGTGCTGTCTGCCAGTATGTTGTCTTCCAAGATGACTTGATCACCTAAATAAAATTTGCATACACACAAGAATATGTTATTTGGTGATGTTTCTCTTTTCCCTTTTTAACAGTTGGGAGTTACAAGATTTTGTCCCACACACTATCAGTCTGTGGCTTTGGTGGGGGGACTCATGAATAATTTTGGTAGTCTTAAATAATTTGAAATGTTGACTCTAAAACTTTAAAAGCTTGTTTTGACTTTATGGGTAAAAGTTCTTCGAATTTATGTGCCGTGCATATATTGAGAATTGCTCTGCTTCTTGAATTTTGCAGATGCTTAAAACTTGCCAGGAGATAGAGAGCTGGCAGTCTGATATTCTCTTAAAACTGAGTGTACGACCTCTCAATGTGTAGGATCCTTGTTTCATGGAAACTTGCTACCAGAATTCTTTTTTATTAGACTTAAGAGGTCCTGTGCATTCAGTTAATTGACTAAAGTCAGTGGAGATGTATTTGTGATTATGTGACTTAAACTTTAAGATTTTTTTTTTAACAATAAAGTATTTTACTCTTCTGCTGCTCAGTTACACCCAGAGTCCAGAGTTGTGTTATCTAGTCATCAGGGTATGGGGAGGGAGGAGTTACTTCTGCACTTGCTTGTTTAATATATTGACAATTTAAAATTAAGTTTTCTAAAAGTGTCTCCATGTTGTTCTTTTTCAACTATTCACATTCAAATTTTGCATTTTTCAAATTCAACTTAGTCTCCACCCTGCTACCCACTCAGCTGATTTTATTAATTCTTTTTTATGATCAAATACTATTTAATACTATCACTGTAGCACAAAGCCACAATTACAGCATGGTTTACACAGAGAGGACTCAAACATGTTCACCCTGGCTTAAACCAGTCTGGGCCCAGATAAAAGTGGCATATTTCGTGTGTCATATGAAAGTTCTTGGGCTTATGCCCCTGCTTCAGAAATTCCTCAAAATCTTCAAGAAGCTGAAGCATGGGGGATCTGGATGGACTGTGATCATAAAATCTCACTCTTGGAAAGAGAATTTTTATTCTGATTTTTACAATTTTTAGAAATTCAGACATTGTTACAATGATGATCAACTTTCACATGTCTGGGAAATGTTCTGGATAACTTCAAAAGTTGTCAAAAATTTGCTCCATCAGCTAAGAGTGAGAAAAATATTTTGACTGAACAGAAAACTTCAGGCATTACTTACATATTCAGGAAGGTGTGAGAGATTGTACTGAACATTAAAAAAAAAAAGAGGTAATTAATAAGGAGAAGAGGGCAGAAATAAAATTTTTGTTATTTTTCTGGAGATCACTGTAAAGAGCTGGAATCAAACCAGAAGAGGAAACATATTCTCTCTACAGGCTGTGGCAAGCAGCAGGGCTGAGACTTATTTGATAAAACTCCTTACCAATTTCATCTCCTATCTCAGCATCTCTTTGTAATGGGATATAAAGGCTTCTAAAGGCAGAATCAGAAATACAATTAAAATATTCCTTATTTAGCAGCAGCAAAAAATGTCCCAAACTGAAGAGTATGCTTATATTGGTTTTAAAGCAGCGAATGGAAGAGGAGTTTATTAGTCAGTTCTGTGATATAAAGGCAGCATCATATAGTAATAGCATTTAAATGAAATCCATCTGTGATGTCCTTGGGAAAAGTAGTAGAAAACAGGGAAGACTCCCTCTTTTCCCAGCAGCAGGGAGGGACAGTGACTGCCTTCCTCCCATGGATGTCGCTGGGAGGAGAAACAGTGGTGGGGCCGAAGATCTCTGCACCTGGATCTGGTGGAGAAGAGGGGAGCCATCATCTCCTTGTGCTTCAGCCTCAACACTCTAATGGATTTGGCCACTTCATCATTGACGTGTCTCGGCCTCTGGTGACAAGGGAGGGTCAGTAAGAGGAGGGAGACGGTTTCCCCTCAGCACACCTCCCCAGACTTCTGCATCTCATTGTCCAACAGGCACAGGACGCTCTGATATCTGAGCAGAAACAACTGAAATTCTGTTGTCCATTTCTTCCCTTCTGGGAATGACTGCAGGATGGGAAGGAATACAAAGCTTCTACTAGGGCCGTGATCTTGTGTAAGGTTTGGTGGAGACAGAGGGATAGCAGGCAACCGTGTGCATCTCCATGGACTGACTGCAACTCGAGTGAGTCAGGACATGACTGTCAGTACAGACAAACCCAGTCCAAAAGCTGAATGAGCACCTTAGTGCAGAGATGTGCCAAGCTGCAGCTGGTTCTCTCTGAGCAAGTCTTGGGCAAAGGGCTGAGTGATGTGCTATCTTGGCACGGCTCAGGTTTGGTCTGGTTTATTTGTGCATTCGTATTAAAGTAACAGCAAGTGAACAGACTGGAGGTAAAGTAGCATTTTTATGTTTTTCATGGGTTTTTTGCATACGATAAATGATAGTCATTGCAGTTTTGCTTTGGAGCTACCTGGTCATGTATTTGCCCTTCAGCAATGTTTAGAGAACAATCCTGAAGTGAGATGATTGCAGACACACACATCATCCGAGTTTAAAGCTAACAGAAAGGCATTTCAACACCATTTGTAAATGTTGGCATACAGATGCTTATGACCTTGGACTGAGATATAAAATCGTGAATACAGATAGGCCAGTTATATCTCTCCAAGTCAGACCACCTCTGCACTGGACTCTGCAGAGAGATTTAGCCACTGTGCCTTTCCTGTGCTTCTGGAGGAGTTTGTGTGAAGTTAGTGAAGGCTGGCAGCTTGAAAGCACTGAGAAAATGGAGGTCAGGAAGGAACCAAGAGCAACAATCGCAGACTGGGATTTGGGGAATTCGGTTTTGTTGTGTCATTTTGTAGGGTCATCCTAGGGTACTTTTGTCTGACTGCATCTCTGCACTATAGGTATTTGAGGCACTAGTGGCATTTCTTTTTCCTGCTCGCTTGCTTTCCTGTCATGTATTGTTTTTCTGATTTGCTTATTTTTTACTAAGATCTAAATTCAGTTTCTGGAGAGAATCATCTCTTGTACGGGAGTAGAAGATAATGTTTTCTTGAACCCTTCAGCACTAAATGCATATCTCATGAATGCTGATTAATCCAGAGAACTGACTCAGAGACCCAAGGAGCCCCTTACGCTTATGATAACAGGAGTGCTAAAGTTGTCAAGAAAGTTAAGACCATAGCTAGAATTGAGAACAAAAGAACTACTGTACCAGGTTGGACTAAAGCACTGTGGCAGTGTGCAACGGGAGATGCTTAGGGAGTAGTGGAAAGAGGCATGTAATTATGTGATATGTCAAACATAGGCATATCATCACCTATATAATGATGCCTCCCGTGGTACAAATAGGTAAAGCTTTTCTGATGAGTGGTTTGACAGAGAATTGTCTCTGTCATATGCAGCACGACGACACATTACAGCTACCCAGTTGTACCTTCTGTAAGGTATAACTGTATTTTCTGTAGACCTTCTTCTGTTCATAATGCTTTCAGGCCGTATGGACTCCTTGACTCTGAGTTATGTCAAAGGACTACAAAGGTTTTGGAAGAGCAGGAGACGAGTCAGCTGCAGTAGAAATGAGTCAGCCTCAGTGGGGAAAGCCTGCCCCTGCATGACAGTCTTAGAAGAGCATTTGGAGAAGCGCAAAAATAGGCAATTGTCAATAGACAGTTCAGTCAAACCTATAAAGCAGAGCTAAACTTACCAAAGTTACTACTGCACTGAGTTACTGAGAAAAAACAAGACACATAAAAAAAGAGAAGAAATTTTTTCTGTATGATCTTTAACATTCATAAATCTGTAAAGAACAGAGAGAATTTCAGATTATGCTAGTATTCCCACCTCCTCTGCTTTTTGATGTCTTTTTGTGACTTGCTCTCCTTCCCTTTCATGTCTCTACTTGATGTGTTTTCGACATTGAGATTTAATTTTTGTTAAATTTCACTTCATCTGGATATGTTGTTTTCACTTACAGATTCTTTCCACTTGTTGCTAAAGCTAATTGTTTCTTTCTTACAGTTGCATTTCCTAAAAATACTCTTTCATAATGTGTCTTGTAATCCATATTTTTTGTTAGCAACCTCCCTTTTCCATGCAGTACTGCAGGTTAGGGGAGGAGTGGCTTGAGAGCTATTTTGCAGAAAAGAATTTTGGGTGCTGGTTGACAGCCGGATGAATATGAGCCAACAGGGGGTCCAGACAGCCAAGAAGGCCATTGGCATCTTGGCCCGTATCAAGAATAGTGTGGCCAGCAGGACCAGGGCAGTGATCGTCCCCCTGTATGCAGCACTGGTGAGGCCACACCCCAAGTACTGCCTTCAGTCCTGTGCCCCTCAGTTCAGAAAGGACATTGAGGTGCTGGAGCATGGCCAGAGAAGGGCAACAAGGCTCGTGAAAGGTCTAGAAAACCTGTTTTACAGGAATGGCTGAGGCAGCTGGGTTTGTTTAGTCTCAGGATTAGGCTTGGGGGGACCTCACTGCCCTCTGCAACTGCCTGAAGGAGGGTTGCAGTGAGGTGGGGCCTGATCTCTTCTACTCTGCCTACAGAGAGAACAAGAGGAAATGGCCTAAAGTTGAGATGGGAGATTGAGATTAAATATTAGAAAAAATTTCTTTACTCTTGGGGTGGTCAGGCATTGGAGTAGGTTGCCCAGGGATGTGGTGGAGTCAGCACTCCTGGAGGTGTTTAAGAGGCATCTGGATCTGGTGCTGGATGATGTCGTTTGGTGGTTTAGGGGTTGCAGTGGTTGTGCTGGGTGGATGGTTGGACTTAATGATTTTAAAGGTCTCTTCCAACCTTGATGATTCTCGGATGTATGATCTGTCTGCTATACTTGAATGAAAGACAGAGGCAACGACTGGGAGCTTTCCTGGTGCTACTTTGACTGCAAGCTCACCAAGTAACTGCTAAGTGCTGTTTAGTGCTGCTAAATGTATTTGCTTGGTAGTTGTTATAAAGTGTGTGGGAACCTTCTGTGGCACAAACTGAGATGACCAAGAAAAAGCAGTCAAACAATCAATGCCTCTGCCAGTCATCTCAGAAACTACGCTTTAGCAGGTCAGATTGGCTAAAGAAAAGTAGGTCTCTAAAGACCTGTGTTGTAAAGTTCCATAGCTTCTCTCAGGAGCAAAATCTGTGAGGTTCATGTCATCTTTTGCTCTCATTGAACTGATTTAGTTTTTCACAAGAGAGTTCCACAGTGGGCTTGAAGGAGGTAACAGTTCTCTCTGCCAGTATCACTTCACAGGCTCTGTAAGGACTGTTGGGTGCTGCCCTTCTTGAAATGAATTAAAATACCCTTGCCCTGAACTTTGTCTCCTGCTTGGCAGGAATTTTTCATTCCTTTGAGTGCTTTCTTTATGAGCCTAGCTGTGAGGAAATCCGAACAGCTCAACTCAAGCCTTTCATCTTATAGCTGGACAAAGCATATCCACCAGTGCTGTTTCTTCCAAGTTCTCTTATTTTGTGTAATCTGCAAACACCAGAAAGGTACTGTAAAGCTGTTCAGAAGTGCTTAAAAACATAGGATGTAGTCCAAAGAGATTACTGACTTGGAGAAGGTGAGGTTATGTAGAGGGGCATTGCAAGAGAGAGATTTTCCCATTTTTTCACTTAAGCAGCTCAGGGCCGAAAGACTACTTAGATTATTTTCCCCCCACACACCCTTCTCCCTTGTCTCATCCGTTTTTTTTCTATTTTGCCTTTTGGCAAAGGACACAATGACTTAAGCCTATTGGCTAGGTGATAACATCAGACAGCCTTGCCTCTCTGAATAGCAGCCTCATTTGGTGGGAAAAAACCCCCACCTTACATTTCAGTCATAGTAAAGAAAAAAAGTAACAAAAAACCAAACCAACTTCAAACCACCAAAACCCCCAAAAAAGACAAAAAAAAATCCGGAAAAGAAACCAAATCATCATCCCCACTCCTTCAGCAAAAAAAAACCCCAAAAACCAAAACAACTAAAACACACTGTTAGTTCTTTCCAAGATGTAACACATTCAAAAGCAAAATCTAAGCAGTGGTACTGAAACAATGAGTATGTTAAAAGAAATGGTAATTTTGTCATCTCTGCATTGACCATTCCCATGCATCTGTCCTGCATGTAACTGAAAGGAAAGTTATGAAGATAAAGGTTCCTTGTTTCTTTTAATCTTACTCAGATTTTTTAAAGTAATGCTTGAAACGTCTGTTTTTTAAGATTTGCTTCCTCTGTTGCAGTTACCAGGCAGTGCTGCTGACTTGTTTTTATTGTGTATTTTGGTGTATTCAGCTTCTGTGACTGGGGATGCATGTGCTTGTTTTATAAATTTTAAGCTAATTTCATAATTTTGAAACTTGAGTAATGGGGGGGGTTTGTATATCAGAACTCACTGAAATTGAATTGTAATTATTTAAATAAAGTGGTGAACAGTTCGGATTCTGAGTACAAGACAGTACAGTACTAGAGCCACTAATGCTTCAAGTGGCAGTTTGGTGACAAACTGGCACATTCCTAGACAGTCCTTAAACTAGGTCCTAGCAAAGACTATGGAGATGCATTATTATTATTATTACTACTACTGTTATTATGGGAATCTGAAGCTCTTCAGTGGTAGAATTTGGAAGTTCAAAAGAGAGGTAGCAGGAGAGTGTTGGGAGAAGGAAGAAATGTCTTTAAAATGTTCTTGATGAGGCGACTGGTTTCTGCACCTTCTGATGGGCAGCTGAGGTACTGCTACATGGCTTTTTGTGTTTCTCATGTCTGGGGATCTTTTATTCCTTTTTTCTAATTTAATGTCAAGTTCCCAGCTTAGCCCAGTGTAACAGGAAGCAATCTCAAAACCAGTCAATTTAAGCCTCCTTATGATGGCTGTGATGGTTGATTGGTCTCTATATTGAGACATTCTCTGGTTACTACACACTGTTATTTCTTTCTCTTGATATTAAGTTAATAGTTGAACAGTTTTTACTATTGCATCTGGCTTCCATTAACTAGTAATTTTGTTGTTGTTACTTGTCTTTTGTTGATGTTACTTCTCTTGCTGTCTAATGGAAAATGAGTGTTTTATGACTCGCTGGGGTACTTATTTTATCTCAACTGACAGTCAGTGGTTAATATTAGGAGTTTGAAATGTAACAACACTCTTCCCCAAGGAAGTATTTGTCTGTCTCAAAGGGGTCAGATTAGTTTGAAGAACCAGATGTAATACCTTAGGCTATTTGAGGCACCAGCTCTACTTTCAAATCCAGGCTGGGCCATCGTGGTTAAAGTAATAATCCCTGTGTTTTCTGTCTGCATTGTTCAGGAACTCTGCTTCTGCTATTTTGCTTTTTTTTTAANAAGAAAAAAAAAATTTCTGTCCATAAACTTACTTTGATTGGCAAACTTTCACTGGCTGTGCGAGGCAGGGAGTTTTGTGTTGGTATTTTGGACCATGGTTTTCATGACATACCTGAGGCATTTCAACAAATTACAACGCTATCAAAGCGTACTGCGCATTTTCCCTTCTGCCAAAAGTTCTGTATTAAATGTAAAGAGGAGTTGAAGAGCGGTGCCAGGACCAAACCAATTTCTCAGTAAGGTTGCCTTAACCTACACAGTGTGGTTTAAGAAAGAGAGGACATCGCTCCCCCTAATAAGCTGTAAGCACTAGTGTTACGGATAATGAGAAATGTAGCTCATTACAAGGAGCCATTTCTATAAACCTTTCTTCTCCGTTTCCCTCAGCTACACTAGAGCAAAGCCCTTTTAGAGGTAAGACTGAGACTATCTCCTGGTTACCTGGCATAAAGTCACTAGTTCTCCTGTGTGGACAGGAACAGGCATAGGGCAATGTGTGTGATAATTCAAGAAAGGTAGTATTTTTAAAAAACAAACAGAACAGAGGCCAGATTCATATTGAAAAATCAAGCTAGGTAAGTGCAATGATAATCTGACCCAAATGCAGATTTTTTTCTTTTATTTTNGACTCGCTGGGGTACTTATTTTATCTCAACTGACAGTCAGTGGTTAATATTAGGAGTTTGAAATGTAACAACACTCTTCCCCAAGGAAGTATTTGTCTGTCTCAAAGGGGTCAGATTAGTTTGAAGAACCAGATGTAATACCTTAGGCTATTTGAGGCACCAGCTCTACTTTCAAATCCAGGCTGGGCCATCGTGGTTAAAGTAATAATCCCTGTGTTTTCTGTCTGCATTGTTCAGGAACTCTGCTTCTGCTATTTTGCTTTTTTTTTAATACTTCCCTCTCCCATAATTGTGGTCCTGCACCCACTCTCGTCTTTGTGAGAGTACTGACTGCATGTTGTTCTCCCTAAAAATATCCCTTGTTTCAAGTGAAATTAGTCTCCTGACTTCCGCTGGCTTCTCATTTCGCAGGTTACAATTAAGGGTCAGAGTAGGAGTTGACTTAATGATCATCTGTGCTGCAGTCTGGTATAGTTATTACAGTTGGACAGAAGCTCCTAAATTAAGAAACATGAGCTTAGCTGCAGTCAGCATCCCTGAAACAGCTTTGTGTACAAAGCTTGAGAGCTGCTGGTTTCTATGGGACAGGGGTTTATAACTGTCCCTGTTGTTTTTCATCAACCCTAAAGTAATGAACTTTNAACCTTTCTTCTCCGTTTCCCTCAGCTACACTAGAGCAAAGCCCTTTTAGAGGTAAGACTGAGACTATCTCCTGGTTACCTGGCATAAAGTCACTAGTTCTCCTGTGTGGACAGGAACAGGCATAGGGCAATGTGTGTGATAATTCAAGAAAGGTAGTATTTTTAAAAAACAAACAGAACAGAGGCCAGATTCATATTGAAAAATCAAGCTAGGTAAGTGCAATGATAATCTGACCCAAATGCAGATTTTTTTCTTTTATTTTAGTCTTTTGATCAAGAAACTGTGTACCTTGCAAAATCATAATAATATTATGACAGATGACAGTTGGAAGAAACTTAGTGGTGGGAGCTGAGGTTCTAATGTGGAAGGATTTCTGAGATGCAGCAATTGTAGCATGGCTGTTTTAACAGTCTCATTTCTCCAGCCCATTATCTCAAAGTCGAGTGAAGTACAACAGGGACAAGAATATTCCGTGGGTGGGTACAGTTGGAAAAGAACTCTGCATTCTTCTTTGCTGTCTGATAGTCTCTCCCCTAGCCCGTGAAACAGCTTGTGAATCAGGCTCTTCAGTAGTTTTTCTTGATGCTTCAAACCATTAATGGTTTCTGCAAATTGTCTGTCATCAGAGGACCTATATTTTTTGTCCCAAATTCAAAAAAGAAATGTAAGAGACATCCTGTCATTAAAAAAACAAAGCAAAACAAAAAATTAGGGGTAGAGGAGGACTATTTATTTTGTTTTTCTCTTCCTCAGTTGTATTGCAGATTGTATTGCTTATTACTTGCTCTATCTTCCTTTCCTTTTTTTTTGCTCTTCTGCTTTTTATTTAAGAGTTTTCACTTCTGCCATGCCATGCCATGTAGCAGCTGCTTTTGATTTGCGGAAGCACAAGTAGAAGCCTTCTCAAATGTCTGACTCTCGGGAAGATGTTAACATGCTTTTCACTGAAAGGAAAAGAAGGGTGAACACAGATACATCTGAGATGAAAACAGAGCATCTGCAATAGCAAGAAGTGTGAATTTAACAAGAAGGAAACATGAGCTCCTGATCAGCAGTGGGAAGAGAATCTGCTCATTGTAACACGAGCATTTTTGCAAGTTGTCTTCTTCTTTACCATTTATAGATGTGAACCACTTTTACCTGTCAGTGCTTTTCAGAGGTGATCTCTGACTGTCCCATTCTTTTCAGCTGAGCTTTGGGAAGGTTTAGTGTCCAAGGCCATAAAGATCTGGCTACAGAAAGTGCCTCCTAGTTCCTCAGCCCCTGCTCAGTGGTCAGCCTAACCTTTCTTCTTTGCTGTTGTCTGTGGTACAAATGAAATCAACTACCTTGTCATTAAAATTGAGGTAACACTTGAAGGATTTCAAGTCACTTTTGAGAGTATTTCTTTTGACTTCGTTTACTGTAGCTCTTGATTTGACCCTGTCTAGTGCAGATTCTTTCCATTAAATGAAAACAAAATGTAGTTTGTAAGGTTTTTGTTTCACTACATGTGTATATATTTCTATGTATGCATTTTAATGCATTTGACATAAATACACCTGGCAGTCTTTTTACTCCAGTAAAACCTCCAGTTTTCACACCAGTATCCATTCCTCTTAGTGCCTTTTGTTGATAGCTGTAGTCATCTTTTCTTGTTTTGGGTTGTAAGATTTCTGAATCAATTCCAACCTTTTGCCATGTGTTGTACTGCTTAGCAGTACACAGCCCTGCTCCTGAATTCTCTTCTTTCTTGAAAGCATCAATTGAATTTGGTGCAGTATTCTGATTTTTAATTACATCCAGACAGAATGTTCCAGTCAATCTAGGCCCTCCAGTATTTGTAACTCTTGTATAGTGCAATTAATTACGTATCTTTTGGGGAATAAAACCACCATATCTATAAGTATTTGTTAGAAGGGTATGTTGAACTGGAAGCCAAATCTAATGCTCCAGCTTTGAGGAGCGTTAGCTGGCAGAGAAGTAAAATCCTTCTGGATTTAAAAATAATTGCAATCCTTTTTTCTAAAGCTTACAGGAGCTCCCCTTTGTACCCAGGATTAGATTTTATGAAGATGACTATGTTTCTATCCATTCTAGATTCTTGATACGGAAGTCACCCTCCTTCGTATAACATCCCAAATTCTGTTTCTTGCATTGAATTAAAAAATATTTCCAAGTTACTGCAGTGGTGGGGAAGGATACAGAGAAAGACAATATAGACACCAGCAGAGAGACAGGAGAAACGGGCTGGTTCATATGGGAAGAGCAGTATCTTAAGAAGAATCAAGTGGTCACTGGTTCATTTGCTGTTCTCCTCACTGTATCTCTGCTGAGGCAATGCTTACTTATAGGCAGTGTTTATGTGTGGGCTTTGCTGGTTTCACCCTGTCACTTTGGGAAGCAGCTCCTGTTTTTTAATCTCCATAAGCCTCTAGTCTCACACCAAAACATGTCCCTCCTGAAATGTAATCCTCTTTACTTCAGTTATACTGCTATGTTCCAGTTATGCCCATGTGCTTGGGAGCACAGGCAGCAGGGTTTCTGAGTATGCCAAAGGCTGGAAAAACTTAAATATCCAAGCACCTAGAGGAAGCCCAACTTTCTTGGAAATGCCTATAGATTCCTTATGCTGTGGGGCCTCACTTGCAACAAAAAAACACCCAAAACAAACAACATCACCAAAACAAAACAACAACAAAAAAACAACTCCACAAAACAAACAAAAAACCCCAAACAGAATAAAACAAATTAGGTATCTTTGAACATTTCTCAGTTGTTTGCATCACCCTCAGTTTGCTTGCCCCCATGAGGACCTTGTGGAGCACCTTCTGCACGCTTATGGACCATATGCTTAGAGAACTAAAGGTCATTACAGAGCCAGGGAAGTGCAATGACAATTTGAGATGAAATTTACAAATGATGGGGACAAATAGAGAAGTTTCAGGGGTGAAGTGAGATTGGTGGAGTGAAATACAGAATTCTGACTTGAAGGAAGCAGTTACTAAGAAGTAGTCAGTGTTTTGCCAGGTGATGGGCTTTGGGAGGCAGCTCTTAAAGCAGATCCCAAAGTCTGATACTCCATGTGAAAATCAATGGACAAGATCCAGCTTGGAGATTTGCATTCTACAACCAAGAAGAACGGAAGGGAGAGCTCTCGCTCATGTTCTCCTTGCTTTGGCATGGCTTCACTGTACATGAAGCTCATCCTCTACAAACCACACAAACTGTTCGGCCACGTGCCTGTAACAGGACACAGCTGATGGCTCTGACACAGCGCAACACCGTGTACAACAGTCGTACAAACAGGGGTGAATTTCACTCAGGGCAGCATAATTTCCTTGTGCGTCAGGTCTCTCCTCTGCCAAGTAACTGCCACATTTGTCTACTTCAGGACACTGATATCAAACTCCAGGCGTGTGTTTTGCAAGAGGCTGTAAATTGCAAACTGGCCTCATTGAGTCTCTGTTACAGGTATCATCTTGTTCTTATTTTAAGCTGCTCTCTAGTGCTGTTCAACACTGAACAACTACAGTATTTCCTCTGGAGGGGGAATACTGTTTTGGAGGAAAGGTGCTATATAAGAAAGCACGTGCACTGCACTGAAGTGTCAGTCCTGTAGTATAGCCCAATTTTCAGTGATAACGTGTTACCTAAATACTTTAATGTACTAAGAGAGGTTCTTCCGATTTTACATTCTCTTTTTGATGTCCTTCATTCTACCACTTCGGGTACTAGCAGCAGATGGTGTTAAGGAACTTTTCAAGAAAAGTATTTGTTTTTCTGAACGTCTGCATAGAAAATTGGCCACTTGTTCCTTTGAATTTTTGCTTTTGTTATTTACCTCTCTGTTATGCTACTTTGCTCTTAGCTGCATGATAAAGAGTGCCTATTTCACTACTTTGAGATTCTAGAGCTTGGAGTTTCAAGTGACTGGAAGAGGTTTGTCCTTGCTAGTCTTCAGTGGAGACAAGATGTTTTCTTCACTTCCACGCGTTAAATGAGGGAAGCCTACAGGGAGTATGTCCAAAGACCCACAGACATTTTCAGACCTGATATTTAAATATTCCTATCTCCTTTTTTTGAGGATTATTAAAAACTGAACTGTAAGGGTAATAGGAAACTGTCATAACTGCAAAGTGAACTGTTATCTTTTGATCAGTTGTAAGTGCTTACTCTTTACAAGCACTCATCCTTCCTGCATTTTCCTTTGGGTTGATTCCCATTGTCCATGACACTTGTTTTGTTGCAGGAATCCCTGCTCACCGGTCTCAGGTCTTGCCTGACCTAAGGAATTATTTCATCTTATCTATGAATTTCCTTCTGGATGCCTGTGAAAACAGTGACATATGTGACTTCCTCAAAGCACAGCACATCTGTGTAATGAATGGTGAAAGGGAAACAAAGAGTTAAAATGCAAAAGATGTCTAAAAGTATCTAACCCTTAGCTTTTCCTTGCAAATTCACATTGCTCTTACTCATGTTTGGTAACTGTTTGTATTGAAACACAAAACGGTGAGTTTTAAATATGGGAGAGTCTGAATGTGGGCCACAATGTTCTGGTTTGAGTCTTCATGCATTTAAGTCTCTGTATTTCAGAGCACAGTCCAGTTGTTCAAGTAGGCTGCATCCTTATCCTGTGGTACTGTCTGATCACTCCCACTGCCTGCACTTGCAAGATGCAGCTCAGTAGCATCTAATTCTTCCCCCTGCACTCCTGCCTTTTCCCAGAGTGCTTGTTGTGCCAAATCATCTGTTTTATTTTTTAGAGAATGCTTTGCATATTTTTCTTTTCTTGCTGGATGCCTTCTGAAGGGCCCCTTTAAGACTAAAATCTAAGGGAGAATTTTGACTTTTTGTAATGTTCAGATAAGCAATATTGCTTGCTGGGATTTGGATTTTAAGAAAAACGGATTTCCAAAGCAGTAGTTACTTTTGTTCAATCACCAGTAAGGTACTTCAGCCGTCATTTCAGACAAAGTATGGTACTTACGTTTAGGAGTAATTTTATTTTTTGTATTTTCAAAAAGAGGAATCAGAAATAGGTTTGGGGCAGGGGTGTGCGGATTGAGAAGCTTCAGTTTTGGATCAGAACTTTCATGTAAAAGGATCAGTAAGCATGTGGTTGCTGCGATGCTCCAGGTGAAAAAGTTTGCAAACTGAGGGTCCTAATCCCCTAAGGGATTCTTCTCTGCTGTATTCTAGTACCAGTAATGAAGCCCCTCTTTCATTGCTTCAGCTTTTCAGTCAATTGCAGGTGTAAAGCCTAAGAGAAAACAACCTCCCTTAAAGGTCTGACTATATATGTTTGCAGCAAGCACATGAAAATGCCTTTAATTATTTAGTGGGTTTTTGTAGTGTTTTAAGAGTTACTTCAAAAAATTCAAAATTATGTATTTTAATAATATGTATTATTTTCTAAACCAGCTGCAGATCTCACAGATAGCCACTGTGATTTCTGCAGATAATGAATGTGTAGAGCAGTAAGCATAGAATGGAAACTGATGTTTTAAAATCTAGCTTTGGTGGGGGTCAATTTAAAGGCAATTAAACATAAGTCAAATTGTATAAGTTAATACACTTTTCCTGAAAACTGTAATGGAATTTCCTATAACAAAAAAAAAGTCCTCACTCAAAGCTTTAGATAAATAAAGAGCAGGAGATTTAATGTGAATATGAGACTTATTTATAACCCTTTCCCCTTGGGAAATAAACTTTACAAAATGCTGTGTCAGCACAGGAATGCAGCACTGTCCCCAGTAGGTCAGCCTGCACACACCACAGCTGCAGCTCATTTTCTGTTTCATAGGAATAAATGAGTGAGGCAGAGGAACCCAAAGAAGTGAATTGCTTAATACTGCTTGCATAATATCAGTACTTTTGAGCTGATGCCTGTGTGTTTCCATAAAAAACTCTGAGACCAAGCAGGATTTTACTGGAACTGGAGCATGAGAGTTGCAGAAAGAGAATGAGTAAATGTCTTCAGTTAAGTGGAAAGGCTTCTGTTTCAATAGGCTAATGGCCCAGAGATTTTATTTTAGCGGAAAATGCAAGCGCTCCTGGGACTGTGGTGGTAAATTTAGTTCTTACGCAGCTGCTGGCATTCGGCTCATTCAGACACACAGAAACCTCAGCCCTCCTCATTAGACAGTGCATGTGCTAAGTTTCCCGAATGGGTGAAGAGCAGTGCTCTCCTGGAAGGCTTCTTCTCTTCAGCTGGTGTGTTTTGTTAGTCTCCCATTTGATTGCCTCAGACAGTCTTCCGCTGTCTTCTAGGTTTTTAGGTTTTGAGGCTGCCCACATGGAGCATCCCCTTTTCAGCTACAGGCACCATACTCTGTATTCACACCACCTGCTCAAAAACCATCTCTGTTTTTTCTTTTCCTTTTGCTGTGTGTTGGCCTGCAGGTTGACGACCCTGCTATGCTGGGTCATCCCTGCTTAATTTAGCCAACACAGCTTCACTGGCTTCAGTGTTGCACAGTGTAAGGACTGCACAGCTGTCCCTTCCTGCACAGGGGTTCTTTAAGATGTGTTCCTGCTTCTCCCAGCTGAATGTGTAGCAAATGTAGATTTCCATGTGCACAGGCAAACACATGTTTTTCTAGCTGACTTTTAGTGCAATTTTTTCATCTCTGTTTCTCATGCCTTAAGGTAAATAGTGTTTTTAAAACTACCTACTATCACTTGTAGTTACTGAAATACTTTTTTTCCAGTCGGCATGTTGGTAGTGGTTCAGTCAGAGTCTTTGAGCCAGCAATGTGCCCAGATGGCCAAGAAGTACATGTAGAGTGTGTTAAATCCTGTGGGCTTTTTCAGTTTCTAGCACTGTGCAAATCACAGATTTTTTTGGTCATTGAGATGGCCATCTTGAGTCACTGTTGTTCACACACAGCTGTGAGCAAACAAAATGGTCCTGGCAGACAGATGTGTGAAAGCAGGAGACATCATACCTTGGCTTCTTCAGGTCTGAATTTTTGCACGAAGCCCTAAAATTCACAATTGCAGAAAATGTCCTGCTGAGCCAGGCTGTGGGAGGGTGTGGTTGACAATGGCATAGGAGGCTGGGGACGTGGCCAGGTGTTTCAAAGCACTGCCTTACCAGGTTGTTGCCACATGCTGGTACTGTAGTAGTGCAATGACTTTAAATGTTCACGGTACCAAACAGTGCAGAACACCAGTGGGTGCCCATGAATGATGCTGTACCCAGGAGTGGTCTTCTCCCTAATCCCAGGTAGCCCTCTCTGGACTCACATTAGTTGGTTACATCCCATAGCATCAGGTGAGGCCCTGTGTGAGACCAACTATGCTTTCTTGACAAAATGGTATAAAATGTTCTTGGGTTATTGGCTAGGGTAGCCTCTTACATCTCAAGATTGTTTTTTGCCTTTGTTTCTGGTATCAGGGTTTGAGTTTTGGGGAAAGAGAGGGTAGTTGGCTGTGTATGTGCTTTCTGCAGCTTTGTAGAGGATTTTTCCAGGTGGAGCAGGGAGGTGGGATTTTTTTAATTAAAAAGCTTAAAACTGTGTAAATGTGGGCATCTACACATGCATGTTCTTAAATTACTTAGGGTATATAGCCAGTCAACATGTCTGAAATTTCCTGGATAATTTGTCAGAAACTCTGAATTAAAAAAAAAATTATTTGCACATTTATGCTTTAAAAGATTCTCATTCTGCAGTTCAAATTCACTGTCTTTTAAATGAAAAGTACCTTTTCCCTTAGGTGTGAATCATCTTTTTTCCCAGAGCACTGTTTTCTTTAAGGATGGCTGAATATGTTGCTTTTCTTAGACACTATTTTTAGTGAGTTCTCTGAACTTACAAACAAATGTTCGTAGAAATGTACTGTGCTTAAAACTCTCCAGAACATCACAGGTTAGAGTCTTACAAGAATCTCACTCTAACCAGTGTTTGGCTCAGTAAGTTTAATGGCATCTGTAGGCCCTAGTTGATCATTTCCTAAATTTCTGTGATCGTTCAGCACTGAGTTTGAAATGCTCCAGGCATTTCACTGCACTTATAAAAATGCTAAGGTAGAATTTCAGGAAAAAGTAAGCTGGTCTGTACTGATTAGGTATTGCTAAATAGGTGTGGTATCTACAAGTGCTCTTGTAGTTCTTTTGTCATGTGCTTTTAGCCATATTGTGTTAAATTTTAACAAAAATACCTTGAGTACTTTCCCAGCATCATTTGGGAAGTGATTTCTCTAATTTCTCTAGGGAACATTGTTTGGCCCTATGGTTCATGCAGTCAGAAATAGGTTAATAAGCAGTCATGTTACATTAAGATGTAAAGGGAGGAAAAGAGGGTCAAATCCTTGAGCAGTATAGAAACAACTTGAAGTATCAAGCTTGCTTTGGGCCATACAGTTTTCTAGTGTTGTTCTGAATCTGGTTCTAGATTCAGGAGGCCTTTGTAAACCTTGGCTAAGAGTTTAATTGGTAATTAACTGTTTTAGCAGTATACTTTGGTGGTATGAGTTGAAAATGAGAGCAGCTTTGTGGACTATGGTAGATGAGCAGAGGCAGCGATCCAGGCCCGTGTGTGAGGCCCGAGTTGCAGCGGCCGCCCTGCCCGAGGAGCAGGTGCCGAAACGCGTCCTGATGGTGCAGCAAGCACTGCACCTGCGGGTCCTGCGGACACCAGCAAAGGCCAGCTCCCCTGAGAGGCCCTCCACGCTGAAGGCTTCCTCTGTCTGCTGGCAGCTTGAGAAATTCCTCCGGTTGCCTAGAGGGTTTTTTAATCTGTGAATGTTTAAAATAGTCAATTAATTTGGCATATTGACATGTTTAGTGTACCATGAGAATTCCAGCAGTTGCATTAAATGGAATTACTTTGCAAAAGATAGAATGTTATTCCTTTTAATGTGTTTATAATTGCAGACTTCCTCAGTGCCTGTCTCTCTCTTTCTGCTGTTAAATACACAAAATTGTTTGAAACGGCATTTTTGCTGTAAGCTTAATGTGTACTGCTTCCATTATCAAGAAAGTTGTGTATTTTTGGATCATGTCTTTTGTAGTTCATATAATTTGTTCCCTGAAGGAAGGATTCATTGTTATGTGTTGCATCACATAAAGACGTGCATTGATTTCAGGCAGGTTGTCTGGCAACAGCAAGGTAGGAACATCCTACCAATGTTGGTTGAGTGCCAAACTTTGTAGTATACTTTCTTTGTTTGAAATTGGGCGCATGGCACGTGCATGTAAAAAGTGTGCAAATTAATATCATTTTAGTGAGATGTACCAGACTGATGGTCATGTACAGAAATAAAAATTTGCCCTTCCAGGTGAGGCAGTCTTTGGTCATCAAGAGAAAAGCTTTTATATCATCTTCTAGCTCAGACAGTTAAAGAAGGAAGATGGAGGTCAGATGTCCATTTTGAAATGGCAGCTGGAGGTGCAGGTTATGCATGATAGGAAGTGCTTTGCAGAGTCTTTGAAAGTAAAGCAAAGCAATGCAAAACCCAGAGAAGTGGTCTGTTGAACAAAGCCATGGAGAAGAGGGTGTTTTTGAAGAGAATGCTCTTCTCCCCTTAGCCACTGTCTGGCTGGAGTCAAGAATGAATCCCAAGCATTGTATCTCTCTTGTAGTCCTAAGACCAAACTGGCAAAGCCGGGCACAGGGCAGTACACAACAAGTAACCGGATCTGTTACATGTGGGACCTGCATGCCTGAAGGGTTTGTGTCGTACTGGACACATCCATGCAAGTTCTGAGAGCTGCTCCCAAGGCAGGTGAGAGATGGAGCACATCGTGTTTCTGTCCGCACTGGGGTGCAGACATGGGCAAGAGACTCTCATTTAATTCTGACATTCTGCTGTGTTTGTCTTATTCTTTGAACTTCTCCTCAGTTCTATTTTTCGTTTGTGATGTGCCAGCCTCCTTGACCTGCCCTGCTAAACCCCCGAGGGGCGTGGCCTATTCTTTGAATTCCTAAGTTCCTTAATTTTGCCATTGAAGCCACTTGGTCTGTTGTCTTTTCCTTTTGTTGGTCAGTCTTTTCTGTTAAAGCCATATGATCTCATGATTTTATTTCTGTTACTGATGTTTTCAGGCACAGCTGTAAGTTCAGCACCTGGAATAAAGCTTGTTAGTTCTCCTATGTTTTACTTTCGGGCTTATCTTTTGCCTTCAGGTTGTTTTTCTGAGTTTGTCTCCCACTGTGGGAAGTGGCTTAATGTGAATATGAATAAACAAGTTAGAGAGATCTCCGAGTAATCCACAGTGAACTTGCTATAGACTTTCCACTATGATAGATCTGAAATCTTGTATTGGCTTTCTGCACTCAGTCATGGATTGCTGGTCACAAGGAATCAAGTGGCATTATCCAAGAACAGAAAGTACTGGACTAGATGCAAGGGGCATGATTTGGATTCCTATTTCAGTATTTGTACTGTGTCTCCAGAAAGGCAAAAAAAGGAAATAGGTGATGATTTCCATCACCCTGTTGCTTTCAAGTGTCAAGTAAATACTGCACAAGTATTTTCAAGTTAATACTGCACAAGAGCAGAGGTGCAAGGCATAGATGCCATTAATGTTTTTTTGACTAGGTGCTTTATGGCATTATTCTTCATTACTCTTCTAGCTGTGTGCAAAAATCATTGAGGAACCTTGATATTTATTGCTCTTCCACAATGACCTGGTGACTGCCGAAGAAATAAAGGTTATATTCAGTTGTTGAGATGCAAAATACCATTTCCTACGGAAGTAATTAAGTGTTGAGTTCTGTCAGTGATGAGATCTAGTGCTAACAAAGCTTTTGTAATTTTAACAATCCACTGGTTTTGACAGATGAAGGAAGTAATTGCAAAGTGTTCTCCCATTTCTTTCCTCTCCTTGTATCCACTTCAGACAATTAAGTGCACTTGCCAATATTATCAGCAGCAATTCCTCTCCCCAGACTAAAAGCATATGTTCTTTTTAATATCTGCTGTTCAGATATAGAGTTGCAGAGCAAGATTTGCAGAAATTCTTGGAAGAAGTTGTCAGGAAATATGACACAGTCATGAAACCTGAAAAAATACCTGGGTGTGTACAACTGCATGTTTGTGGAACTGTGATGCATTCATGCTCTGGTCGTAGGACTCAATGGAATAATGGAGTTTCACTTCTGATTTGCTGCTTTGCCCTGCAAGGATCCACTACTCAGTACTTCAGCGCTTCACCATTTCAAGCAGTGCCATTCTGTGTTCCATTCTGTAATTCTCATCAGATCTAAGAATGAGAATTGCTGTATGAATCGGAGCGGTTGTTCCTTACTCATTCTCTTCTGCAAAGTTTTTTATTAAGGAAAGCAGTCATTCATTCAGAAGACTTTGTTGAAATAGTCCCTGTGACATTCATTGTTGATAACAGTAAGTGATTTTGCTAGATAACAATCTCATGCTTAATCTGTCATTGTAAAATGCAATCATAATGCACAAAATGAAATCAAAATGCCTTTCGGAGTCCACCTAGAAAACCTCAAGTTGGCAGTGCTCTAGCCAGTCTGACCTGGTTTGTTTCTATGTCTCTTTTGAGCTGAGACATTAGTGCTTACCTTGTAGGGATCTCTGTCTGGGGCACTGCAGTAACACCATCCTCAAAATAAAGTCTCTGCTCTTTGTCACTGAGATTTTAGATGGAGAATGCCTATGTTCAGATGAAGCTCTTCACCCGTGTTACCATGTGAGATAATGTAACACAGAAACTGTGTTGCCCAATGGGCAGTATAGTGCCCTGTCAGGTCACTGGTGCGTTCAAGAATTAAGACTTCAGGAAGCAAGTCTGTGCTGGGTTCACACATAGCCTTTGGTGTCTTGAGGGTGAAGAAGTACCATCCTCTGGTGCCCTCTGTTCTCCTTTCCCCGATGAAAGGAGAATAAACAGTGTCTTGCTAACCCTTTGGGATCTGGCTTGCAGTTTCTTCTGCAGGTCTCTGAGCAGAGATAAAGATGGGTTTACTATCAACCATACTTAGGACTGGATTTAGGTGTGTAGTCATGGATGTAGCCAGAAGGTTGATACAAGCTAGGAAACTGCTTCCTCTATTGTCTTCTATTTACCTGCCTTAATGACCGGAAACCAAAGTGTTTGAAACACAAACCCAATTATTTTTACTGATATATTTTTTACCTTTCATCTTGAAAAGATATCTAAGTTGTATTTCTAGAGTGCCCACTTGCTGATGCTGCAGTAAGTCTACAGCTAAGTGTGGAGAAAGGTCAGTTTGATACACTGGTGTTTTAAGTGGACAAGAGCTGCTTTGGCTGCTCTGGCTCTCATAGTAGGAACTGGTGTTCTGGGGTTCACAGAATTCTGTGTTCGGCTGTGAGAGTTATGTAGCTGTTGTGCTTAGTGGAATATGGATACAATTAGGGTAGGGAAGCAGGGGTAAAATAACTTGAATATATGAGAGACTGAGGTAAAAGGAAGGACAGAAGGGAGTTACCATCTTCTAGATATCTGAACTGAAAAGGGAGAGGTGTCATGCAACATAGGAATGGTGGCAGAAGGGAAAATAAGCCAGCAAGATGGAGAAGGCAAGGTGTAGAGCCCTGCAGAAAAGCAGATGTGAGCTGAAGCAACTGCTGAAGAAAGAAGGCAGCTCTGTTACTTACTGTTGGGAGCAAATTCAAGGGGAAAGTAGAAAAAGAAAGGAAAGCTGGGAGGAGGATTCTGGCAATTGCAAGCAAGTGCATCCAGAGGACTGGGTAGCAATTTTTCTGGTTTTCAGTCATTTTTCTAGAGCCACACTAGTTGCTGGGATCCTCGGAGCAGCAGTGCCAGTGAATTGCTCAGGAGAAGTGACAGGTTGTGCTTGTAATTGTTTCCTATCTAGGGGGAGGTTGTTTTTTTATTTGTTTGTTTTTAAAATATCTGCCAGGTGGTTCTAGTTGAGGAGGATGACTTCAAAAGGCAGGATTCCCATTATCCCCTGCATAAAGACTGAATTGCTAAAGGAGAGTGACACTTACTTTAACTGGTGATAATTGTAGGGTCCTTGCTGACAGACGTTGCATTTGTCTTGAGGTTTCATTCAAATACAAAGACTGCTTTTGCAGGAGGGGCGGAGAGCTTGTTTGGAGCTGTAATTGCCAAGCAGAATATGTCTTACTGTGCAGTGAGAACATATCAGAAATAGGTTTTTATTTGTTGTGAGTAGTAGTACCATGAAAGCAGTTTAGCCTTGCCACTCCCATGTCAGTGTTAATTTGTGAATCATCCTAAAAGATCCCAGGATGAATGTACTGGTGATGGATATAGAGTGAAAAGTGAGCTTTGTTTGTTTGCCTTTTAAATAATTTTTATCTGTTTAATGTTTCTATTCCTCAGTAATTGTACCTGCTGTTAAAATCTACCTGTAGTGAATTTCCTGTCGAATTTAGGGATGTACCTGCTTTGTGTGGCTAAGAAAAAGAGGTGTTAAAAAGCACTTAGGTGCTTAGGAATCCATTAGGAATATCACAGGTTCCTAAATATATGTCTGCATGCACTCTGTAGCCCTTAAGGGAGTATTTTTTAAGACTGCTTTTTTGTTTTAAAATGGTCACTCTTTCAATAACAAACCCAATTGTTTGCAGTCATCTACTGGCTGAAACCTCTGATAGGTATGTTTCCAACAGTAGATGAATAAAGATAATATGTGCATCTGTCTCATGGAGGCTCCTGGCATCTATCGGATAAAATCAGTTCTGGGAGCAGAGGCAGAAAGACAAGTTTCTGTGGCAGCAGCTAAGAAGTCTGTTTACTCTGCATCATCTACTGTGTTGTGCAAATACAGGTCTTGTCTTCCAGCCTGTCATGCTTATTGAGTTTTAGCACATCCTTTTCAACACAGGTGCCTGTGTAAGTTCAGTCATGCTCCCTTGCAGACACCTTTGTCAGCTAGACAGGAGTTTTTGAGGGGCTTGAGTTAAGATGAAGAAAGCTCTGCTCTGTTTAATTTCATCCTTGTCTATGACATCTTGGGCTGGATTTGAGACTGTCACCTGTGTTCCTTCAGGGAGACTTCTCACCCAAGGGTCTCACTCTTCACTATCATTTTCCCTTGTCCCACGTAGCCTTGCTCTGTTTGCTTCCCACGCATCCCTAGAAGGCCAAGCACAGCCTGCTTCCTCCACACCTCACACATATGCAGTGACAAGTCTTTGTGCTTGCCAGCTTGCTTGGTCTCTTTTCGTCATAGCTTGAGNAGGTTTTTATTTGTTGTGAGTAGTAGTACCATGAAAGCAGTTTAGCCTTGCCACTCCCATGTCAGTGTTAATTTGTGAATCATCCTAAAAGATCCCAGGATGAATGTACTGGTGATGGATATAGAGTGAAAAGTGAGCTTTGTTTGTTTGCCTTTTAAATAATTTTTATCTGTTTAATGTTTCTATTCCTCAGTAATTGTACCTGCTGTTAAAATCTACCTGTAGTGAATTTCCTGTCGAATTTAGGGATGTACCTGCTTTGTGTGGCTAAGAAAAAGAGGTGTTAAAAAGCACTTAGGTGCTTAGGAATCCATTAGGAATATCACAGGTTCCTAAATATATGTCTGCATGCACTCTGTAGCCCTTAAGGGAGTATTTTTTAAGACTGCTTTTTTGTTTTAAAATGGTCACTCTTTCAATAACAAACCCAATTGTTTGCAGTCATCTACTGGCTGAAACCTCTGATAGGTATGTTTCCAACAGTAGATGAATAAAGATAATATGTGCATCTGTCTCATGGAGGCTCCTGGCATCTATCGGATAAAATCAGTTCTGGGAGCAGAGGCAGAAAGACAAGTTTCTGTGGCAGCAGCTAAGAAGTCTGTTTACTCTGCATCATCTACTGTGTTGTGCAAATACAGGTCTTGTCTTCCAGCCTGTCATGCTTATTGAGTTTTAGCACATCCTTTTCAACACAGGTGCCTGTGTAAGTTCAGTCATGCTCCCTTGCAGACACCTTTGTCAGCTAGACAGGAGTTTTTGAGGGGCTTGAGTTAAGATGAAGAAAGCTCTGCTCTGTTTAATTTCATCCTTGTCTATGACATCTTGGGCTGGATTTGAGACTGTCACCTGTGTTCCTTCAGGGAGACTTCTCACCCAAGGGTCTCACTCTTCACTATCATTTTCCCTTGTCCCACGTAGCCTTGCTCTGTTTGCTTCCCACGCATCCCTAGAAGGCCAAGCACAGCCTGCTTCCTCCACACCTCACACATATGCAGTGACAAGTCTTTGTGCTTGCCAGCTTGCTTGGTCTCTTTTCGTCATAGCTTGAGAACATGTTCCTGCCCCCTTTTTTCTTCTTCCTGTCTCCTGTAGCTTCAATGAACTTTTTTTTTTGCCCTGTTGCTATGGTTACATGCCTTTGATTGAATCAGCTAGGCTTTCCCTTATGATTGGAGCCAGTTCTTAGCCATACAGGTTTTGGCAGCAGTCCTGTCCAACATTAGTCTTCGCGTAAGCATTATGTCCATCTTTTTGAGGGCATTCGTGTGTTTGTTTCTGTTCCAGGAATACTGCTATCTATGTAACAAAAGCTCATAGTCATCTCAAAAATCAAACTTAGCCTTGCAGTATACAAATCCGGCATTCTGATATTTGCTGATTTTTATTTTGGCCATTGGTCAAAACCGGCATGTGGTGTTCCCTTACCGCTTTTCCCCTTTTCTTCTGAAATACTATTTTACTGTCTTCTGGATACTCTGATTCCTACATACAGGAAATTTCAGAACACTGTATTTGCTTCCTCTTGTTTTTAATGAAGGAAATGCGGTTCTTACCTGTCATCTGACATAGTGCCCAGGACTGTGTTGAGAGACAGCTGGTGGTGTAAGGAAGGGACACCCTGCTTTTGTAAGCACATGCTTAAGTTTTATGCCTTGGCTTATCTTTTCTAATCAAAAAGCTTTGAAGTTGCTGTGGGGCATTGACAATAGGAAAAAGTATCTGGGAGCACAGCGGTATCAAAGCATGGGTGTAGCATCTGAATGCTCAGCCAGCCAGGCTGACTTCATGTGGGCTTTAGTCATTGAAGGGTCACTTGAATTGTCGCAAACTGTAGGCAGGACCTCTGAGACCAGTGTGCTGATCTAGGAGTAACAGCAGTTGCCTGTTTGACAGGGAAATTTTAATGTCCCTATTTGTTGTATATGTAGGACTTCTGATCTCAAGCTCTGTCTGATCAGTCACTGCCAAGAAGACTAGAAGAGGGTGCTGTCAATCAAAGTGTCTCTGTTAGGTTGAATTCTCTTCAGGAATATATGTGAAAGGGTTTGTTTCCTAAAATCCCAAGCAAAAGAAATCACTTCTAGAAGCCCTTACATAGCATAGAGCCCATAGGAAAAAGTACTAACTTTTCTCTTTTGTCAGAGGGTTTAAATCTCAAACCAATTGCGTCCCATCTTTACAAACTTAGAGGAATGTAGAGCTGTAACTGAATGTTGTTACTTGCTCTGTTTGCAGTATTTGTTTAGGAAAAAAAAATTTCATTGGATTTTATTTAGAGAAGTTTTTGCAAAGCAGTTTCTAGGCTCTTCCACGTGAAGCAACTGTCCAGTTACAGTAAACTGATGTTCAGAAACCAAGTATCCTTAAAGGATGAACTATCTTGCTGAAACCTACAGTTTATTTTCAAACGAGATAAGATTGTCATCCTTATGAGTAAGGGTCTGCACACTGAAAAGTGAGTAACAGATACAATCATTGCTAATTTCAGTTTTGAGAATTGCAGCTTCCACATTTCCATCCTGCATGATATTCCCAGTTTAATTCTGAGTTCTGTAGTAAAAGGAAGTTCCTCAGTAATTCTGCCCTATATCCTGAAGAGACATGCATGTGGTTATTCACAATTGTTTTCAGTCGTCACTGTGATATTTTCATTTTTCATTAAGCAAGAGCTTTCAGCTTTAGTGGTTGGATGTTTGCCTTTAAATGTAGATGAAGCAGGTCTTCATGATACTGAGAAGTATCCTTTCCAAAATAGATGCCATCTGAGAAAAGGGCTTTACACTACCCTCAGAGAAAAGAAATAATTGTTTTAGCATTTCTCAGTTTTTATATGTGTTCCCGATGTTATTTTTTGCAAGGTAATATCTTATTAAACAAACAAAGGAATTCAGTGATTATTGTAAATCAGGCTGATGTCAATAGAGGCTGCAACCTTAATAGCCCCAGCTGTAAGACTTTCTCCATGGACTTTGGTTTCTAATGCCAGCTTTTAAATATTTTCATAACTGTGACTTGTTGATGCAGTGATCCTGTTCTTGCTCTTTCAGAATGAGAAGGCTTTGGGGCATTCCGTGAGCCGCTCTAGTAACATCTCAAAGGTATGTTGCTCGATATAACGCTCTTTGATAAACTTGGGGATACTGGAATTTCATTCATTTCAAAATTGGAGTGATACATGTGATGATGTGACCAGTATAAAACGCTTTTTATCCCTGTCTGTCATTGATAGTCACTCCTGCAACATTAGAACTCTAGTGTTTTGCAGACTCTCTTTAGAGGTCAAATGAAATGGAAGCTACAGTAGGTTTTCTCTTTCACACTGTCAGCCTCCTTAGCTTGATAGGAGCAAGCTAGATGACAGATGCCTGAGATCTTATCTTGGAGGGAAACTGGCTCCAAAAACATCACTTAAATATGTTGTTTTATAAGATAAAGCTGTGTAAGATACATATAGCCATGCATCCCATAATATGTATAGGACACGTGGTTAAATGTTATTCTATTGTTACTTCAACACAATTATTTTTAGTGCCATGAACTTGTTATCAGGACGTGACTATGTAAGTATTTTTAAATGTTTGATCTTGTGCACCCTGGTCATGTAAGAGAAGATGCTCCTACTGTTCTAGTCACTCTTCAGCATAGCCGATAATTGCTTCAGCAAAGCGTAACTGCTTTGTTATGCCATTAGGAAAATTGTATCTTCTGTCCAAGATAATTATTGCAATACATACCCTACTTCTGCATTGCAAATAAGATTTATTAGCTGTAAGCCTGACAACTTTTTGCTTACACAAGTACAATTGCTTAAAGCCTTCATGCAAGCAAGCCTGTGCTGGTTGCCCAGTACCTTTCATGGGATGCATAGGCTTCAACTCTTTGCTGCCACAGTTTAAGTGGCTGCTCATAGTTACTTTTAATGAAAGACTGGGTCACTATGGCTGTGATAAGCTTAAGTCCCTTTTTTTTTATTGTGCATACTTCTGGATCTAGGGAACTGTTCATGACTGTCTCCAGCAGAGGAGACAGTGTCTGCACATAATATATGGTTTATATAGGCACGGGCAGCTTTCGCTTTGGAGCCAAAAGACAGGATTACTGGGTGTCCTAAACAATGAGCAGGGCAGCCACCCAGTGCACAAGGTATTGACCAAGGTGAAGGTGTTGTCATGGATTGATACGAGATTGTTTTGCATTTGGTATCAGAAAACGTGCATTCATATAAAGGGTTTTGAAATAAAAACTGTGTGAATGTAAATTCTCATGTGGGTTTTTCTAAAATGGGACTATGCTTGTTCCTTTTCACCCTGGTTCTTATCTTAGGGATCCTTAATTGGATTTTCAGGTTTTGTTCAGCTGAGATTGTAGTTTTGCCATTAAGTGCCATTGTGCTTTTACCAGAGTGTCTCAAATCAGCTCAAGCCTTTTGGCAGCAGCACTTTGGTACCCACACGAATCTGCACAGTTCAGTCTTAATTCATCAAGAACTGGTAGTGTGGCAGTGCAGAAGGAAGGACCTTGCACTCTGGCAGAGCTCTCCCTGGGAGTGCTGGCAAGTGAGACATCAATATTTACATTCATCTTGAAGCACTGAAGCGTTCAATATGACTGCTGTGTGTTGCAAAAGCTGAAGTTCTCGAGGGGATCAAAAGTCAGCCTTGCCAGTTTAGTGGGGGAGACTTCTTGGTTGCAAAATGAGCTTCCCAGAGGTGTTGATGTTCTTACTGCTCCTGTGTCACCTCTGTGTGATCCCTTCTGTGCACCTTCTCCACTCTGGAGATAAGTTCGAACAAGGGCAGAGGGTGGAAGTCCCATCAGTGAAATCAGCACCTGATCTGCCTACATGTCTGAATGCTGCCTTGTGCATCCAGGCAGTTCAGTGCTAAACTGCAACAATTATTTTGTGGTCAAGAGGTGTCTTGGCTGTTGCAAGCAATTTCAGATGACAAATCAGGAAAGACTGTAGTAGTGGAATGCTGCATGGAAGCTTAAGTACCTGGAAAATATTTTTTTAGTTGTGAATTTTAATAGGAAAGTACCCTTTTTTAAATTGTTCAGAATACCATAGCAACCTGGCCAGTAAGGCAGATTGGATATGTGTAAAGGTGTAAGTATGGAAATGCTTGGCTGCCTGTATAGCCCTTTCTGAAATCCACAGAACTTTTTGATCCTACACCATTTTAAGAGGAGCTTTTTAACCAAAATTGTGTTAAATCAATTACATGCTGCATTTCCAGTTGTGTTGATGCATGTGTGTGTGTGTGTGTGCACAGAAGTCATGGTCATGCTTTCTGCAACTGACTGTTTCAGCCATTGTTTTTCCACCCAAATCTAGTTTACAGCACAGCAACATAGCAAATCTGCTACAAATTCTTGGCACTGCCACTTGATTCAAAGCCTTACTAGTGCTGATATGTCATTATGAACCCGCTGTGATTATTACTGTGTATCTTTCCACTGCTCTCAGTTGCACAGTGCAATTTGAGTGGAAAAGGATTGAGTCAGAACTCAGCCTTCAGCCAAGAGAGGATGCTGTGTTACTTATTGTGACCTAGGAAAGCAATGCCCAAGGGCTAAAAGTGATCAAGGAGGGAGGCAGACAGATGGTGCTACTGAAAATGAAGTCAGCTGGTAGAGGTAGCAGGCCCTCTCTGAATATAGACCCCCAGTGTCGGGGCCAGGTGGAGCTGTCCCTTGGGATAAAGGGGCAAAAAGGCGGTTCTGCAAGAGGCAGATGCTAAGAGGGGCAGAAGAGATGCTAGTACATGTGGCCAAGCCAAGAAAAAGCAATCACCTGACTGCATGGCTAGGGATGGAGGCCAGAAACAGCAGCAAAAGGAGCAGGGAATAAGATGTAGGAGAATCTTCATATGGTGCCATTAGACTGTGTGCAGTATGTTGCACGCTGGGGGATGTGGCGTTCCTCCAGACCCTTCTTTGCTTTTTCGGTGTATATATTTCAAACACTCCTTTTAAATCTGCTACACGTGAAACATTTGAATTTCTGAAATCTTTTGTGTTTGTTTTGAAATGAAAAAAAAAAATCGTTGACAGCAGATTTAGTGGATTTAGTCGTGGGACTTGAACACAGCCTGATTTCCCCAACTTGCCCTGTTCAGACAGTGAAACAGCGCTGATGCTGATTGAAACAACCCCAGTTGGCACACAGGAGTACAGCCCAGATCCACATCTTAGCTGTTTACCCTAAGCCAGCATTTTTTCCAAGCAGCCACTGATTGCTGCAAATTGCCTTCATCATACAAGCCCCACAGAGAAATAATTAAGCTTTATAGAAGCTTTGTCCTCTAAATATAGAAGAAATTGACCCTAAAATGCAGCTAGTCACTGGGAGCAGCTAAAAGAGGGCTTTTCACAGTAGTGGTAATTCATGCCCTCAGTTTATAGATAAAGGAATTGTGCTTATAAGCAAATGAAATGAGGTCAGTTACAAAGCTGGTCTCTAAACAGTTTTTCTCAAATTAGTGGTATTGTTTATCTTTAAAGTGTCTGATATATCCTGAAACTGATGATGTGATGTCTGGAAATACCTTCAGGTCATTTGTGTGCTGTTCTTGTCATCTGATTGCTTTGGAGGGCTGATTCTAATGTAAAGGGGAAGCACTTTGTAGTCTTATTTTCATGGCCCTCCAAGGGATAAACTTTGAAAATGCTAATACTGGGATCACAACAAAGGAATCAAAAGTGAACTCCTTAAAAAATGTAAATGCTTTGTCTTTTCTGAAGGCCTGTATAGTTTTGTCTTTTGGGCAGAAGCATACTGCAAAGTATTAGATTATTCTTTAGGATGAATAGCAGCTAGTGCAGACACAGAGTAATAGCCTAAGCTTGCTATGAAATTTAAAATCCATTTAGGCTGTTCATCAGCTTGGAACAGATTTAGAAAAGCATATGAATATACACATCCACTGTTGCCTGAAGCTTTAATGGATTCAGTGAGCATTTGTCTGTAGAAAAGCAGTCCAGGTTTTTCAGTTGCAGAGTTTAGCAATCCTGTAGTCTATCAGATGACCAAGGCTTACTGAAAAGAACTTTTTCTTGGAGGTGTTCTGTTCGGGTATGTGAGCCTGAGGCTAGGGAAACACAAGTTGCTTAAAAACAACCTTCTGCTGCGTTACTGGGGAAAGGAAAAGACAGGAAAAATTGTATCGTATGAAGATGAAAGTATACTCTTTCCCCAAGTACAAGAGTAGCAATCTCATGCTGGGGCGCAGTGCAGTCATGTTTATAAGAAATGTGGTAGTCTCCCTGTGCTGTGATACATTCCCTCTCTTGGGGCTGGAGTCCTACTTCATATAGGTATAAGGGCACCCCATTAAGGAGGAACTTGCAGGGGTTTCCTTTCCTCTTTTGTTCCCTCAGTCCAGTCAAGGTATTTTGAGGAAGATTTTTAAAGAGCCGTATGTATTTTTTATTCTTCTTCTCCCTGCCGAACCTGTGCTGTTGTTGCTGGGTTTAGTCAACATTACTCCTGTGCTGTAGGCAGATTGTATTATTCTAGGGGAGATTTGGAAGGGATAGATAGCCTCCTTTCTCTAGTATCTTCAGCCCTGGAATCTAGAGAAAGTTCCCAACAGAATCCTCTTTTAGATTTCTTTAGAAATAATAAGGGAAAGCTGACTTCAGCTTTGCTTCTAGTTGCTAGACATAATTTTAATTATAGTCATATTATATAAAGTATGGAAGAAAGTTCTCTCAGTAGCTGACTGCTGGTTCCTGTAAAATTGTTGCCAAAATTACATGGTGGAGTTGATGATCCTGAAATTTTCAAATGCCTCTTTCCCATATCTCCCCTCCAGTTTTTTAACCACTCTCCATTTTAATAATTTATCTTATTCCCACTCCACAGACACTTGATTTTAATATGCACTGGAACTCAATATGGCGTGAATCTGGTAGAGAGAACTTACTGGAGAAGATCAGAAGTTGCTGATGGTTGATCCTGCCATGTTGGTATAAAAGCTTTCAAAACCAGCCCGTCAGCAGGGCTGTCTGCCCGTCACATCACCCTGTCTGTCCCCACGTGGCCTGTTCTGCCTATCTGAGGTGTCAGGTCAGTACAGTTCGGTCTCATTGCACTGCTGCCTTGGCGTGCTGGCGCTGCTGGAGGCCTCCTTTGGCACATTTGCAGTGACACGACCACATCTGCTTCACAGATGAACTTCAGAGACCGTACAATTGCAGTGCACTTCAGCAAGAGCCATCAGCCAACATGTGCATGGAATACAGTACTTGCTGAAAGTGCTCGAGAGCATAAAATAAAGGCAAGCCCGTAATCAAAATGCCAAGTTGAAATTTGGGTTGTGGAATGTTTTGCTCCTTGCTGTCTTGCTAAATTTGTATTTTCCTGAAGGTCCTTGTTCTGAAGTTCCTCCTGATAAAAGACTTAAAATTTAGCTTCTTTTCTCTAACTCTGTCTGCCCAAAGGAAAGGTATGCTCTGTTACTAAATGTGCATGGTTCTTAATATGTTAATTCCAGATCCTTAGCTGAGATTTCTAGATGTTTTTGTAGCACAAGTAGTAGAGTCACAGTATTGTTCCTATTCATGTGGAACCTAGAAATGATAAAGTTCGCAGGTGTGGGGGAAAAACCCTTCTTTGCTTCCTTTAGACTTCCAATCAGTTGAAGAATTCTACTAGAATTGTTTCTCATTTTTTACCTTCAATGAATAATTTAACAAAGTTTTTAGAATGTGACAGGCCCTGTTCTTTAAAATGAAATGTAATTGCTAGTACTGAAGTGCAGCCCAGAGAGGGACAACAGCAACTATACTCAGAAGTGTCATCTCAGATAAGCAGCTTATCTTGAAATACACCCCAGCCATTGGCATGTTCACTATGGCTCACTTTAAAGATGCCATTATTTTCTTAGGCAGGGTGGGTTTTTTTGGTTTTTGGTGTGCAACATGGAATCAAAAGTACGTAATCAGAAAAGGCTGAGTTCTCTCACGAATAAATAGCACTGTTTATGTGGAGGCAGAATAAGAACATATATAATATATGTGTATATGCATGGACACCTTCATATATGCATATTAAAAAATGTATATGTTCCTGCTGGCAACCCTTTAGAGAACTGTAGGCTTCCAGGAACTGTTACCTTCAGAACTGCTGTGATTGTCTGAACACCAGTGCAGGAGGCCATGCTGTGACCTCAGTGAATTGTATTAGATGGGAATGTCAATATACACAATTAACTAACTATTGACCTTTANGAATTCTACTAGAATTGTTTCTCATTTTTTACCTTCAATGAATAATTTAACAAAGTTTTTAGAATGTGACAGGCCCTGTTCTTTAAAATGAAATGTAATTGCTAGTACTGAAGTGCAGCCCAGAGAGGGACAACAGCAACTATACTCAGAAGTGTCATCTCAGATAAGCAGCTTATCTTGAAATACACCCCAGCCATTGGCATGTTCACTATGGCTCACTTTAAAGATGCCATTATTTTCTTAGGCAGGGTGGGTTTTTTTGGTTTTTGGTGTGCAACATGGAATCAAAAGTACGTAATCAGAAAAGGCTGAGTTCTCTCACGAATAAATAGCACTGTTTATGTGGAGGCAGAATAAGAACATATATAATATATGTGTATATGCATGGACACCTTCATATATGCATATTAAAAAATGTATATGTTCCTGCTGGCAACCCTTTAGAGAACTGTAGGCTTCCAGGAACTGTTACCTTCAGAACTGCTGTGATTGTCTGAACACCAGTGCAGGAGGCCATGCTGTGACCTCAGTGAATTGTATTAGATGGGAATGTCAATATACACAATTAACTAACTATTGACCTTTAGTATTGAGCTATTTTAGGCAACCAGTTGGGCTGTACAGAGTAACTCCACATGGCTCCGAGGCTCGGATGTTCCTCCACCTGAAGGGCATGACAGCCTGCAGGGTTTCAGCAAGTGATTGTGGGGTTAGAAGGGTCAAATTCAGGCTGTCAAGGCTTAGGCTACATGTCACATGTAGACATTCTGTCGCATGGCAGAAACCTCCTATGAGAAGAAGTGCTCTAAAATCTACTGCTTCTGTTGCCGTCATAAATAGCCAGTTTGGCCAAAGGTGCTGCTCCTTGAGAGGCTGCTGCTGGGGCAGTAGGGGTGGTATGTGCCAGAAGCTACAGAGTGGAGAAGGCTCTGGCTGCTTATTTTCCCAGCCTCTTCAGAGCTGAGCCCTGTGTGAGAGCAGCATCAGAGCACCAAGGTAGCTGGATCCGCCTGTTCCATTCACCCGTCACCACCTCTTCTTTGCCCTGTTCTGTCCCGAGGCTGCCTGTATTTCTTCTTTTCTGTGGCACCTCTCTGCCTGAAAGCTGCTGTGTCTGAGTCAGTAGACCCAGGTGAGCTGGGACGACTGGCCAGCAGCAGCTACATGTAGCCGTGCATCTAGATCTGGCAGAACTTGGTCCTTAGGCTTTTGGCAGCAGCTTCCATTTTACTGTGCTCTTGACAGGCAGTTGTGCTTCACTGATAAGAGACTCATTGCCCTCACTGACTGGTGTTCTAGGGAAGTGACTGGCATTAAAGCAATGGTTAGTTTTACCTCACCTCACTATCCTACTCTGCATTGCAGTACAGCTCTGTAAATAGTTTCATGAACAAAAAGCATGGGATGAAAGGAGTACAGACTGAGTGACTGGGGGCTCATCGAACCATGGCTTTTGGTGGTAGCCACAGCTTGCATTAGCTTGAACCAAGGGTGGGGCATAACTTACTCCAGTGTTTTGTTGTTCCTTTTTGTGGTGCCTATCCAAGTGTGTTGATTTCCGTTCGTATTTTGGTTGCATTTTCATTATGTATGAAGATGGAGAAAAGTACCTTTTGTTCTGAAACAGAAAGGGGGGAAAGGAAATGTGCCTCAGATGTTGAGTTTCTGCAAGCCACCCTGAACAGTGCTGGCGTCTAGAAACGGAATACTAATCGTGAAATGCAGATGAAATTCCACAATTTTTTTTTCATCCCAGACTTTTGATTTTCAAAGTGGCAAGACTTTAACGCTCTTGATACCAGACAATTGGATCAAGAAACCAGTAACATGGTTTTGGAAGGGAAATTTTGGATCATTGATTCTAGTCATCTGCTCTTAGACTCTCACATCAAATATTCTGCTGTTCTTTTTTTTGAAAAGTTCATTGCTAGACTGAAGCAGCTGAGATTGGATTCATTCTTAGCAGGTTACCTTCTGTGATTTGCTCATAACGTAAAACGTGAGACAGATTTATTAATTGATTTGTGACTTCACTTCCAGTAATATATAGCTCTGTCTCCATGGCAGAATGCAACATGCTGTTTTACTGGTTTAATATTTTGTTTTTAGAAGATTGCTCAATATGTCTTTTAAACTGATTCATTATTTGAGTTTTATTGATTTTCATTTGCAGAGTGAAACAGTTTATCATCAGATTAGTGTTAGATCTTTCATTAAATTGTCAGACTTTTAGTTAAAAGAAAAAAAGCACTTACTGCACAAACCCTTTTTTAAAGATAGGATTTGAAGTCAGATGTACCTGCTTCTAAGAGAGGTTAAGCATCAAAGAGAGAAGAAATTTCCAACAAATAATTGAATTTACATTACTGCATGATCAAAATCCTTTATTATCATTTAGTATCATTAGCATGTGCAAGTGGTGTAAAATGTAAAGAACTGTAGTTTCCAGGATAAGGCCAGTAATTGATCTTAGTCTTTAATTTGTTTTGTCACAGTCATAACATAGCTCAGTTTGCTTTCTGGCCCAAGGTTATTTCTGCTGGGTTTTATTCTATACATGTACCCAGCTGGTTGAGGTGGGAAATAAGTTACAGTGTCTTACTAAGGTTTAAGAGGTGTGTGTCTGAGTCTTGGCTGAGTCTTGCCTTTGATTCCTGCAGACCCATCTGTAAATGGATACCTGTTTTTTCAGTGTCTCTGCACCTGAGGCGTCCCAGTGTGAGCACAAATACATTACTGTTGACTAGAGAAATAAAACCGTAAAAGATGAGTTCTGTGACAAGGAAGATGATTGTTTTATCTGTATTTATACAGTAGCATGTGTATGTATCTTCTGTCTCAAAGAAATAAGAGTATAATATGTGACAAGCAACCTTGGCTTTGCTATGACAGTATAAAAGCCTGAGTCAGCCTTGTTTAAATATACAATATGGGCTTTTGATAAATTAAGTATAGAATTGAAGAGTCACAAGACAGGTACGGTGTATGTTGCAGCATGATCAAAGCAGTGATGACTGAGCAGCTCTGGTGTCTGAAGCTGAAGCGTGGGGCTGGGCACAGTGTGCCTCTGTGGCAGCACACCCTTTTGTCACTTGAGGTCTCCCTGGTCTGGCTGGCTGCAGTTGCCTGACCCAGGTCTCTGCTGGCTGTGCTGGTTTCTGTGCAGCCCAGTATGTACATGACAGTTCTGTTGTTCTGCTGATTGCATTGTTCCTTCCTGGGTTTCAGGCCTTGCTGTGCAGATCAAAAGAGCTGTAAACCTTTGTTTGAATTTTGAAATGCAAGCAGTGTTTTGGAGCAGTGGGTGAGCAGTCCAGCTTGTCCAGCAGCTGTGAAACGTGGGAGACCCACGTTTAAAGATTCTCTATTATGAGGTTATTGATGCAGGTCTCCTCCTTGCCAAAACCTCCAGGAAGAGTTGAGAAGTTTGTCAAAGTGACGTGCAGAATACAGTGGCAGAAAAGGTCTTTAATAACAGCCAGTGGAGTCACAGCTCTGAGACAATGCCCATTCTAAGCACAGTGATTTTAGAGGCTTGTCTATTAAGTGTTAAATATGCCAAGAGTGTTGCTTTATGTTTTTGAGTTAGTTCAGCTAATTCTTAATTCTTCAGTTATTTTATTTCTCACTGTGCTCTTGTTGTGACTTATGAATACGACTACTGCCACGCCTCCTCTCCAGGTAGATGGAAGATCCTGTTCAAGTAAGAGCAGGATGAAAGGCCTCACAAAGTACAGAAAGTACTTCAGGGAATGGTCTGGCTTGGCAGATGGTGCTCATGTGCATATGCTAGTAAGGAATATAAGTGCTCAGGTTGTGTTTGAGTTACTGAATTACTGACAATTCTGTTTTGTGAAGAAAACCCCAAACCTCTAATCTCTTGCCATCATTGTAAGACGAAGGATTAACTATTACATGGTAGCTAAATTCCAACTAGTTTATACACACACTTCCATCTAATTACTCTAATTACTGTAGCATTGCTCATTTCCTGAGCTATTGTTCTGTGCAGTGTTTGACAGCTGGCAGGTTCCACTCCAGAGATGTCTGCATTTGACCTTAGGGTAAAATATTTCTGTTCTGATCACTTCTGCTCCAGAGATGAGGCTATGTGACCTTTCTTGCATTTAGCTGTAAAGTCACTTCCTTACAACTACCCCTTGAGTATCTGCTGTAGAGTGATATCTGACTCCATATGCTGTGTTTCACCCTGAAGGTGATTGATGTGCATACTGACTCCTGACTTGAGGGCTTTGTTTGTTTGTTTGTTTGTTTTAATTTCACTGCAGGCTGGAAGTCCAACCTCTGTCTCTGCCCCTCATAGCTTCTCTCGGACTTCTGTTACACCATCCAACCAGGACATCTGCAGGTAAACTGTGCCATTTGCATAGCTACAATGAGGCTCAGGCGAGGTTCAAATTAAGGATAAACAAAACTGAAAAAGCATGTTTATGGGGAAGTAAGCAATGTGGGGTTCCCACATGAAGCATCCTATTTGTTTGACTCAACTGTGCTCTAACACTGCTTTGTTAAATCCTACTGACTGTTTGGCCCCACTACGTTTGCCATTCCCACACTAGCTGCTATTCTCATTTCTTCACTTTTAATTATACGTGTTCTCTTTTTTAATAGTTTTTTTTTTTTACTTTCTGTGCTTTTATTCCACTGTTCTGCATGCAGTTCCAGTGCAGTGTTTTCTGAGTGTTGTCATCACAGTCCAGTGCAGTCTGCTGTTGTCTTGAAAAATCCGCACTGCCAGAGCCCTCTGACACAAGGGGTCACTGTGACAGTAATCTGTCAGGACACGTTACATGCAGCAAGGAAAAACTCCCGTGGGCAGGATCGGGGCCAGGCACTCAGGTCTGCTAAGAATGTAAAGCCCACCCGCACTCTGAAATTCTCCAAGTCCCTCAATGACGTGGACCAGAAGGCGCAGAGCACCAGCGAGTGCTTTGATTATGTGGAGCGAACACGCTCAGAAGGCAAACTGACCCCGAACCAAGAGCAGTGTTTAAGGATTAACAAATTTCATCTTAAAGAGAGAAAACCGCTGAATCTCAGGCCTCTTTCTTTTAGCAGTTCTAAGCACTCCTATATCCCTTCCCTTTCCAACTACTCGAGTGCATCGGGAGGAGCAGAGAACCACAGCGCTGTGCATATTCCCCTGCTGGAGGACAAGGTGGACCATGACACCTCAAGGAGCAAAAAACTGTTGCGTTACCTTTTTTCCTTCTCCCACACCTCCAGCATCAGCAGCCTGCATAAATTTCATGAACTGGAGAGCTATTCCAGTCACTTCCAAGCTGACAAATCCTCCAGCATGCTGGTGGAAAGTACGGACTTCTGCTCTGATGATATGGGAGATGATGACGTCTTTGAGGACAGCACTTCAGTGAAACTCAAAGCAAAAGAGCAGCGGGCACCGCTCTGTTCAGTTGAGAAGGACAGTGACCTTGACTGCCCTTCCCCCCTCTCAGAAAAGTTACCCCCTCTCTCCCCTGTGTCCACATCGGGGGATACCTGCAGGTTGGTCTACCAGAGAACCACCTACCTTTGAACCCTCCCATGTGCGGTGGTGACTGTTATGCTTTCCCCTGCCTTTGTGCTATTTCTGTCCTTTCTTTTATCCTGTCACTTTGCTAATACAGTATGTGTGATTTGAAGCATGCAACCTTCTCTCTGCTGTCTTGCACCCCTCTGATGCACTTAACAAGGCTACTAAGCAAAATAATTTCCTTTGGAGTCAAATAAATTCTCTTAAAATTTATTTCAGGTTTGGGGTTCTGATATGGTATTTTTGTCTTAGCAGTGCCCATACTGGGAATACTATGAGAGACTCAGCTACACATCATAAAGGTCAAGCTGAACATGTCTTAGCTTTTAATGAGCAACGTGTTGTCCTGACAGCACTGCTGGTTTGGTCAGAGGGTGGGAGTCAGGAGGAAAACAGACTGCTTGAAAATTGCCTCTGAGATCAGATAAATATAGCTTTAGATTTTTTCTTTCCCCTCTCAGTTTGTATCCCACCACACTTTTCTGTTTGTTAAGGGCTTCCTGGATGCTTTGGTCAAAGGGGGTCTGAGTGTTGGCTCTTAGTGGTAGGCCTGTGTGATGTCCATAGTGTGAGGTCCAAAAATGATGGGTGTCCTTTATTCCAGCTACAGAGGATTAACCATATGCACAGGTGGTGGGAACAAGATCTGGGCTGTCTTCATGGTGACTTGTCTGCAGGTCTGCCCTGTCCCACCTCCAAAATGTGGTTGGAGGAGCAAGTCATCAAGTACAGGAGCAAATGTCCAATCTCTCTACCTAGCATTTTATTATCTTAGTCTTTCTCTTCCCTAACAGTACTTCCTAAAGCTGTCTTTGTTATTACTTGCCAATATTATTTTATTTCCCCCCTCATTACCACCATATCTAGTTCCGTACTGTCTGATCATCAACAAGATGCTGTTGTAATCCACCCACTCCTTCATTTCCACTTGCCAGCTATCAGCAAGGTCACAAGAGGCAAGATGCTACGCATCAGTAACAGATTTCAGTAATAGACAGGGATGGCAGCAGGCCAGAATATACTTCACATATGCTTAGTAACTTTTATTCATTCCCTGAGCTCCTCACCATCCCCCTTTCAATTCATGACCTCTTCCACATGTTTAGAAGGACTTCACAACGCTTGATGCTACCCAAGGGTTGTGTATAAATTGAATCTGGAAATTAAATGTCAGCAGCTGGTAGTAACAGTTTATCAGATGTCTTTGCTGTTTGCACTAAGACAGGCTGTGAGGAAAATAGGGAACTTTGCAGAGCTGATGCTTCCTTAGCAACTCTTGCTAAGTAAGAGTTGGAGAAGCGAAACCTCGAGTAAGTGTGTTTTGGGTTTCAGATTCAGTGCTGTAGTTTTGCGTTGTGAATCTATCTCTTAGAAATTTGCATTGGAATTAATCACTTGTGCAAAATCCAGGCTGTCTAAATTAATTGTTCATGATCCTGGGGTGGACTGTTTCACCATGGGGTTGGGAATTTTGTTTTATCTTCTGTTTCAGACCATAGTACATGAGTAGCTGTACCTCTCTGTGCATATTTTGTCTTGGAAAATGCTGTCTGATCTGTTAAGTGCTGTTTGCAGTTAAGTGCTATTGGTCTGGGTGAAACATTGTCATTCCTTGCTCCGTTTCTTCTTTCAGGTACTGCATTTCTGTCGGCTCTGTGTGTGTGCCTCATCTGTGAGAAAGCAGCTGTTTAGTTAACTGTGTCTGTGCTTAATTGTTTTGTGCCTGTGTGTGTGCTTGTGCAGCAATGGAGCTGTTTAGTTTTAGCTCCTTTGTGGAACACATTCCTTTGATTTATATGTCTCGGGATCCTCAGTGAACATCCATGTGTGATCGCAGATACTACACGGTTCTTCCACATCCTTTCTGCTTCCTCTTCTCCTAATGAGCAGCTTTGCTTCTGATTCAGGATATGTCACTGTGAAGGAGATGATGAGAGCCCTTTGATTACCCCCTGTCACTGTACGGGAAGTCTTCATTTTGTGCACCAGGCCTGCCTGCAGCAATGGATCAAGAGCTCGGATACGCGATGCTGTGAACTGTGCAAGTATGAGTTCATCATGGAGACTAAACTGAAGCCTTTGAGAAAGGTAGGCACAGGACCTGCTTCCCCAAGGACATGCTTTGTTAAACAGAGATCCACTCTGGAACAGGCTGTGCCCACGAGCCTGCAGCACCCACCACATATTTATTAACATTTCTGTGGCTCCTTAGTAAGTCTGGTCAGTTTTGTATAGGTACAAAAGGATTTGAATTAACACTCAGCCTGGCAAATTCAACATCACTGGAATCCATCTCTGATAACAGCTGTTGAAGCCCAGCGGCTTTCTGTGTGTAAATGTACATGCATATATATATGTATGTGCATGCAGCAATCTGACTTTTTTATTTACCGTTAGATTTTAGAGCACAAAACTCTACAGTTATCAGCTTTTGTTTTTAATGTGGACTTTTGTATTGCTCTTACCTGCTTTAGTTTGTGGCTCTAAGATCCACATGGCTTTTAAGTTCTCTTCAAAATACGAGGATTTCATATTAAATTTACTTTAAATCACACTTCCTGAATGTAATTTAGTTAAAATTTGTAGCTTTTATTTTCTTTTTAAAGGATCAAACTTATTTAGTGAAAATAATACATTTTAAGTAGAAGGTGGCTCCCTCTTAAATGTGTTTTCATTTTTACCTTTTCTTAGGCTGTGAATGACTAGGTTTTAGTACTTCAGGTTGCTAGAACCTGAATTTATTTGTATTTTTGTTTTATAGAACAGTGCCTGTCATAAATCTGGTGACTTAAAAGTATAGGTACTAAGACCAGTTGTGTGCTTCTATCCTTGTTTTGTTCTCCCACGTCCTCCAAGCTTTCAATTTCAGTTGTCCTTACGTCAGGATTTTGAGATGAAAGTCACTGGTGGTCTTAGCACAGACAAATCCTGCCTTATCTACCAAAGTGAAAGAGGTTAATAACAATAACCTCAGTCTGGAACTAAAATAAATGAGAAACATTAAATTCCGTTATGATGAGCCTGAATTATGTAGGGTGAGAAGTTTTGACTGCAGCTATCCAAAAACTGTTACGAGAACTTGTCCAGTTCCTAAAAGTGACTCCTAACAGAAAATAGAGCAGATTTCAAACATTTCATATTTTTTCAGAGAAACATACTGTCTGCAAAGTGTATAGCTTAGTGTGTCCAGTGGATAGGATGTCCTTTGCTTATGACTGTGGTGGATCACTGCCTTCTAAAAACTGCAGATTTTGGCTTGGTAGCCCCTTGGCACAGAGTGTGGTTGCCTCTGAGCTGCAGTATTGGTCATCATACGCTCTGTTGTCTGTGCAGACAATTCTTTGCACAGCCCAACCATAGGATAGTAAAGAAATTACTGTAGAGAGTCCAAAGAAAGAAGAGTTGCTATACTTGTCAGCTGACTGCTGGTTTTTTCTGTGCTCACTCTGCCTGCAGTGGGTGGGAAACATTTTCTGAATATTTGTGCCCTGTGAAAAAAAAAATGTTGTGCACCTTCAGAAATGAGTCACTCAACATCATTAGTTATATCTGAGCAGGTCATCTGTGGGAAGCAGACAAGTTGCCAGAAGGTAGGGATAGAGCCATAAATAGAAGGAGTTTACCTCTGAAGTACATCTAAAGAGTCCTTTTAGAGGTTCAGCTGCAGCAAGAAGATAAAATGCCTCTGTATCTTCAACTCAGCCCTTATGGTGTCCTTTCAGTCAGGAGAAAACAGGATGGAACTGGTAAATATGATCAGGATTCGACAAATAATAGGGCTTCTGCTTGTCTGCAGGGTAGAAATGGAATCAAACTTCCTTGGCACCTTAAGGTTGTATTGCAGCATTGGGCTGTTCAAATACTGTTACTAAGGGAAGAGGGTGAGAACAAAATGTTTCATGGCTCAAATGAAGATGAGGGCAGACAAGAGAGAGATGTTCCATTTTAAAATTTCAATGAAAAAAAGATACATTCAATCTAAATTTTCTGCTGTTTTTTGTTTGTTTTGTTTTAACAACACTTGAAAAATCTAGAACTGCTAACTATTTTAAGTGGGAATATTTTAAGTGGGAAATGCCACACGCTCTGTCATCGGAATAATGCAGCAGGGACCTACAGGTTTGAGTTTCCTCTCTGGGCTAGTGTGCAATTTGCAGAATATTTTCTCTTTTGCTTTGCAGTCATCTCTCTAGAAGAGGTGAGGTGGTGCAAGCTGGTTTGGTGACTGTGGAGCCAGCAGTTCACAGGAGGTATTGTCCAGCTGAGGAGCCCAAGCTGTGGAACAGAAAAGAGAACTATAAATTAGTCAAAACACAGGTCCTCATGGCTCTGTAAAACATTTGCAAATAGATTTAACATGGTTGCTTTTTGGCAAAATAATTTGATTAATTTATACTTTCTATCAAAAGGCAACACCTTTGTATAGATGCAAAAGCAATTTTCTATTTAAAATACAACATGCAAAGGAAATGTTTTGTCCAATCTTTTTCTAAAAAGATGAAAAAAATATAGCTTTCTAGTACAACATGAATCTAGCATGTAATTCCTGGAAGTATTCCATTCTTGTGCCATGATGAGATTTGGGTGCCCACACAACTGGAAATGTGGCTTGGACTGGACAAAGAGATTGTTTGTTGGCAGCACAGAGATGATCACAAAGTCTCTGTCTCATGTTTCAACCATTCTCATATTTTTGGCAGTGGAAGCAATAATTCATCATAATGGATGATTTCAATCATACCATTCATCCTCACCCCCTTCCACATTATGCCTCCTTTTTGAAGTCCTCTTTTTGTACAAATTATTATAGGAGACATCAAATGCACCTTTTTATGCATGAGATATTTACGTGTCCCAGCATATATTTTGTGAAAGTGTGAGAAAATCCCATCAGAACTCTCTTCCAAGCAGATTTGCTGAGGGATGTGTGTCCCACAGGCAAAAACTTTTCATCATATACATAGGGGAAATTACAGAAAAGAAATCTAAAACACAGCTTCTGGGTGTCACAGGTATGTCTGGCATATTAGAAGCATCTGTAATAATTGTCTCATTTCCTCGTATCTTTTTGAAATAACATTGGCCTGATTTTGTGGTTTTGTTTTGGGCTATATAAGCATTATTGGTAGATGCAGGTCTGGGGATTTAGTTTGCTGCATCCTCTTGCTTAGAAAAGCTGTCACGCCAGTTCTGCTGTATATTCTTAGGGCATATGTATTTAAATGCACTCGAAACACTGAAAATAAAGTGTCACTGCTATAAGCGCTGTTAAATATATGTGCAGATTGAATGAAACCCCCAGAGGCATGAGGTCAGAGCTGAACAGCCTTGAGCTGAGAGCTCAACAGCCATGGGACTCTGAGAGCTCACCATGAGGTGTCTTTACACACCCTGGTCTGCTGAATCATGTGCCACTTCCATTGTTTTATTGAATGCCTCCCTGAGCAAGGGTACCCACTCCCACTCGTGATGCTCAGCTGCACCTGTGGATACCTGCTGTCAAGTGGGAAATCTAGGAAGGAGCAGCAGTGCTTGGGCCCCTCTGTGCTGGAGCTGCCCCTGTGTGGGTAAGCAGGGTGTGATGACATTGAGCTGAGAGTGGGAGCCACACTCGAGTCCCCTCTGGCACCAGGATGGCTCCTGTCCCAGCAGGGTGAGCTGCCAGCCATCACACACATGCTGTGGCCACAGCAATGACGCTATCTGACTTTTAAAATCCTTGTTAGGAGGAAACTGGTCTCCTGCCTGGTTTTTGTTTTTATCAATGTTCTCTTTTCATGCTCTCTAGTAACTACAATAAATTCTTAATCTCTTCCTCTGGTTCTGGGTTTCTTGCCAGTGGGAGAAGCTGCAGATGACAGCCAGCGAGAGGAGGAAGATCATGTGCTCTGTAACATTCCATATCATTGCCATCACCTGCGTTGTGTGGTCTCTCTATGTCCTGATAGACAGGACTGCTGAAGAGATTAAACAGGGACAAACTACCGGTATGTTACTTGCTTCTCTTCCCACTTATTCTTTTGGAATAATTATTTATCCTGATTGCAGAGAGGATGTGGAACATGAGTGTGCAGGTGATGTTTATACTTTACCTAGTCAGCTTTACCCTGGGATTGGGTTCGTTTAAAAACACAGTTTTGAAATTATTTAGTTAAATCAATAAATTAACCAATGAATTAATCTATAGGTGCTTTTAAAATCTGTTTCAGGTCAATTTAGTTTGCACTTGTGAAATGCGCAGATATTAGAGCTATTCCACTGTAGCCAGGCACAAAGTTGCACTGCCTCAGCAAATTTAGGTCTAAATTTGCAGATAAGGATGTAAGCATTTGTTTGCTGCTATGACTGCCTTTAAACTGGGCAAAACCGGAACAGTTTTAAAAAAGAGAAGAAGTAAGAGGAACTTAAATTGAAATCTTTGAGGTAAATCAACAGGGTTTTCTTTCCGCCCAGTCATCTGTGGGGTGGGTTAATCCTCAGTGAGAGCCATGTTAGGCTGGAAGAACTTTTATGAGTGGTTGTGCCTGAAGCAGAAGAAATTCAAGTTGAATATTAGGATTCCAATTTGCACAACTGAGACAAGATGCAATGCATTCCTGTAGTGGCTGCCACCCCAGTGCAGTGGGTATCTTAACTTCTTGAATAGTAAGTTTTCTTTAGTACGTCAGCAGTAAACTTACCAATCTGAAATGTGTTTACTCAGCTGGGCTCCAGATTTCCAGCTGTCACAGAACTGTTCCTCAGGCACCTGAGCCTGAAAGGGGTGATAGAAGGGATGGAAGCTGTTAGAAGGCAAGCTGTCCTTGCTTACAGAGCACTACTCATGCAGGTGGAAGATGTTTTGCTGGTGACTGAACAATGTCCTTTGGGGAGGTAGTTGAGCATTAATGAACCTGCAAATCCACAGAGCTGTTACAGTCTCTTCAGACCAGAATCACTTGAAATTAAAAAGTTATCCTCTCATTTCTCATTTAGGCTATAATTGGATTGTTCATGACTTCAGTCAGGAAGCTGCTTTCAGTGAAATCTCTTAGCTTCTGTTCCGTCCAACCCTATCTTTTCTATGAACAGCACAAATTATTGGCCTTTGAGTGTAAGGTTTCCATATGATAATGAAAAGGATATGCTTTCAAAGATGTATTGTCTCCAAGTTATTTTAACCAGTAAATATATTAGATGAACATAACTAGGAGGAATGGTGTGAATATTTGGTACATGTCATAGTGCTTTGTTTTCTCCCTTCATTTAGATTCTAAATCCAGGGAGTGCTGTAATGAGCTGGGGGATGCAGGGAGTGTGTGTGGATATACATTCATGTCAACACAGGGGCAAGCATATGCTGGCACTGCCTACAGACAGCACCAGACAGCTCACCTGTGAATCAGAGGGTCAGATATGAATCACAGATGGAATTTCATCAGTAGTAGGGCTGCAGTGCCCTTTGTATTTTGGGACTAAAATATTTTCATTCCTCCCACACTACCATGCATTTCCAAAACAACACCATCCTGTATCTTGGTTAAAATTTTTGAAGAGTTGATAAGATATGATTTTATTTTCTGAAAAACCTGATAATGGGTGATTCAGCATAGTTTCCTATCCGTCTTGTGATGGCACTTACTTAAGGAGTCTGGATGAATACAGGACCTATGTAAGTAGAATATATATAAAATGAAAAGATTTTAATTTCAAAATGATTGATAGAAATGTAACAAGATCCACTGTCTAAATCTTCAAGCTAGACAAATTTAGGAAAAGTTATGGTGGTAATTTTTAAGGACAGAGGGTAAGATTGGAATGCTTCAGCATCTCCAGCACTTGCAGTTTTGTATCAGAGGAGATGCTCTAGTTCAGGTATAAGTTACTAGGTGTGGTGCAGATAAAATTTTCTCGTCTGCATAACAAACATGTCAAGCTATATGGTAACAATCATTCCTTTATGTCTCTGTGTACTGTGTGATCACAGAGTGGAACAGACTTGTTGGGTCACTGAGTTGAGTCTCTGCTATGAAGAGGAAACCATGCCATAGAATCCCTTTCATAATTTGATCCAGTCTTTGTTTAAAAACAGGTGTAAAAGGATCTAAGCATATTACAAGCAACTGGTGGTTGCTTTGACTCTGTGATTGTACTGCATCAAGGCTCAGACACAGAAAATCAGTTGTTTTGGTTTTTTCTCTGGTGAGAAAGAATGGGATATGTGAAGCAGAAGTCTGTGTGTTTGACTTGAAGGGGGAAAAAAAAGCCAAACAGGAAAAATGGCAAAATAAGAATAGTTTGCATGACCCAAACTCTGTGGCAGTTTCCTTACAGTACATTTTTGAAAGATTCAGTATCAGCTGATATTGACCAGGTCCATTTTTTAATTCTTTTTATTTTCTTTCTTCCAGGTATTCTAGAGTGGCCATTTTGGACTAAGCTGGTAGTTGTGGCAATTGGTTTCACTGGAGGACTTCTGTTCATGTATGTACAATGCAAGGTGTACGTACAGCTGTGGAAGAGACTTAAAGCTTATAACCGAGTAATATATGTACAAAACTGTCCAGAAACTAGCAAAAAGAATATTTTTGAAAAACCTGCACTAACGGAGCCAAACTTCGAAAATAAAGAAATGTTTGGGGTTCACCATTCAGACACAAACTCTTCACATTACACAGAGCCAGAAGACTGTGCTGCAGAAATCCTTCATGTCTGATTGCTGGGTGGGAGGGGTGTTTCTCTATGTCCTTGAAGATTTGAATATCATTGTTTACTGCAAACTGCTCTACCTTTTTAAAATCAGCTAACAGCTGAGGGCTGGCGGATGAATTTTTTTACATTTGTTTTTTTGTTTTAAATTTTTTTAAATCCTTAGGCATATCTGTCAGTGTCATCATGGCTGCATACCTCTCAACATTTTGTGTCTCATACTGGCTGATGAAAGAGCCACAGGAAATTGGGTAGAATGAGCTGTGAGTTTGGTATCAAGCAAGCCGCTAGCAAGCTGTCATCAACTTCATGGAGTCTGTTACTTTAGAAGATGACTCTTAAGTGATTCTGGAGGATGTGTAGAGTGGGGTTGGTTGGTTGGTTGGTCAGTTCATTATGTGTGATGAAGGAGGTAGTCCCAGACAGTGAGGGAAAAAAGAGAGAGAGAGAGAGTTTAATCTACAACTAACACTGCCACTAACATTGTGTCTTAGGCAGCAGGTGTAAAATCTTGCTTTACATATTGTGATGAGACTTACAAAGCATATAGCACTTTTAAAAATCTTTATTTTGTAATATGTATGTCAAATGAGAATGAAACTTGAAAGAATGTCTCATTTTTGAAACATTTCTTCATTCTTTATCCCATCTATTCTTCTGGAACATAAACCTCTTGCCTTATGAAAAACAAAAAAAATTTTTTAATTCCAGCCTGTGATTTCCAGCACATGCCCACATTATCTTACTAAACCAAACACTAAAAACTCTGCCTCTTTGGGTTTCCTTTGAGGAGCAGTTTTCTTCAAAGGATATGGCACTTGTGACTTGTGTATGAGGAGTAGTGGATGTGTACAGTGTTTGTTTTCAGTGGTTTCAGTGCTCTGTTTTGGGGGTTGGTTTCGATTTTTTTTTTTCCCCCAACAGGTCAGACCATCAACATATCTGCACATGTATACCTGATGTAACTTTCATTCCAAACCATTGACAAAGGCTTTGTTGCTATATTGATAAAAATGTGAGCTGTTACAGAAAAAAAGAAAGTCAATACAGGTGAAACTGGTTTTCCTTATTTAGTGCTGTATCATGTGTGAATTACCCAAGACTTTGATGTTGTCAGAGGAGATACTGACATCCAAGTCTAGGAAGTAAATATCACATTAAGTGGATAAATTGAAAAATACCTGCCTGGTTTTAGTCTTGATGTGATGCACTACATGGTCAGAGAATAGTTTTTTGTCTGTGTGTTTGAATCTGGGACTGGCTTTGTAATTAGTCAGCTTTCATGCAAAGAGAGGGACAGCTTTAAAATCTATTTGCAGGGCTTTAGACAGAGTTGCCCAAAGCCTGGGCTGTCTGTAGTTGTTTTGTTCGTCCAGTCTGCTTCACTGCACCATTGTCCAGCTTCAAGCCCTCATTCAACCAAAGTCTCAGTATGACTGGAGCAGAAACGAAGCCCCACGTAAAGTCAGCACGTGAGGCATTTGAAAGCTGACTTTCCCTACCTGAGCCCTATCTAAATCTCTGTAAAGTCAATGATGATAATATAGCTGGTTTTAATAGGAGTTGCCTGTACTTCTCAGGTAAAAGTTCTGTTTACTTGTTGAGATACTGAACTAAATTCTGATCTCTAGTTCAAGTTTCACTTAGTATTTTTCTAGTACAACTTTGGGTACATTCTTTTCATAGTAAAAGTAGCTGCTTTAAGACTTCCTAAAGTATACCAGTAAGAGATCAGGGATTTTTTCCTTAACGTGTAATATTAATTTATTTCTAAATCAGTATTTTAATAGAAGGCAGAGAAAGGACTGTGGGAAGAGAACACACATCCCAGTGGTTTCTAAGACCTGTTGGAGGAAAAGCACGTGTGCCTCTCACTTCATGCTTGAAGCTTGCTGTCTGTGATCTTCAGGAACAACATGGTACCTTGTTCTTGAGATGTGTTAAAACATCCAGACCTCTGGGCAGTCCTAGTAAAGCTGCATGGGCATGGGTTTGTGTACTGTACTAGCTGTCAGGATGTCCCATGCTTAAGTGATACAGGCAGACAAACCCTGCATACCCTGCTAGTATCGGGGCAGAGTCTTCATGACCATACGCATGCAGAGTTTGTTGCCTGTGCCTGCCATAATTTAAAGTGCAATTACTGAAAACCTTTCCTGAACTCTGCCGTGGATGATCGTCTTCTCTTAGGAGAACCCAGATAATACACTGTCTCATTTTGTTTTCTATTTTGTTCTGTGAAAAATTCACTAGATAAACTCAGGTGGGTTAAGTATCAGGTCTTGCACACCTTCATGATGTTCTGAAATGCCCAAGTGCACCAGGCCTGCCTGTCTGCGAGATGCCCACGTTACAGCTGCAGGATGTACACAATCAGCTGCTGAGTGATGCTGAGCGCATTCTCATCCCATCTGTGGCTGGTGGGTGAAATGAAGATGGACAAGTCCTGGTATGAAACCTGGCTGTTCTCCAGCTCACACCTGAGAGGCTGTAGTGTGTGAGCAGTGTTCTGACATCACTGATGCAGCATACTTTAACTTGCTGGTCCTGCTTCAGTCACTGTTGTACAAGATTCTAGGTGAAACATTGCAAAATCTCATTTGGTGTTTTGGAAGCCGCATGTGGAACATGCCAGGTAGTGTTCAGTGTATTCAGGGTACTGAATGTTTTTGCTGTGCCCCTGAGTATCTTAACTTGTAAAGAAAAATCATCTCCAGCAAAATCACTTGGGGAAAAATATTTGTGAATGAAAATGTTTTAGCCAGTGTTGCTGCTAACAATTCCCTCTCCCAGCAGGTCCTTTCTGTATGAAAATTAAGGCCTATTATTTAAACTTTTTATACTGCTTAGGAATGCTCATACCAGGAAAGGCTGCAGAAGAGATCCGTCTGTCAAGGGTTTCATTTATGCTGGTCACACTTCTCATGCTGATTCTTGCTTGGTGTTAGTGGTGGGCTTCTGGAGATGCAGTTCTCTGCTTCTGCATGGTGCCATCAAATATTTGAAAAGGCTGATTGGTGCTTTTTTCTTCTTTGTCCTCAAGAAGATACTGTTGACTTTTTTCAGCTTCCAGGTGTGAGGCACTGATGCCATCTCAGGTGAGCTCTGTCCTTTCTGTTCAGATGTCAGTAAGGGGAACAACCATCCCCTGTTAGATCAAGCTTTCCAATACTTCCTTCTGGCAGCTTTTGAAATGACTGAAATAGAAGCCTGGTCCTTGTACCTTGGCCAAAGTTGGCTTGGGTTACCCTGGGACTTCGTGAGACCAGAATTTAAGTAGGAGGGAATGTAGGCTTAATGCCATCTACCACAATCCCTTCCCTAGACTGCCAGAGCCTTTGCTGATATGTCCAATGCCCCAGATAACTGACCAGACTCCCATTCTATTGACGTCCCTCCTGTCCAAAAGGACACCATCTGGGCCAAGGAAGTTGCCCTGCTGTGTCACATTTGATGTATCTGCCAGGTCATGAACATGCATTATGTTAGAAATACAGGTGTATGCTGCAGAAAGTTGATCCCATGTAAGAGCTGATGAGATCTTAAATTCCTATGAATTCTCAGGACTTTTTTCAACTGTAAGCCTGTATTTTGGGAGTAGGAGTGGTGTTTAAAGGGTGTTCTGAAGAGATGGCCAGACCCCAGGACAGCTGCCTCTGGTTGAATGTCATTGAGATTGGCTTTGCCTCAGCAGGAGGCATTCAGTGACGACTGAATGAGCCTGCGAGGGGTTAGAGAATTACTGGGCCTCTGTGCTGTACCTGGGAATGCCTGGGAAGCAATAGTAACTCTGTCCAAGCCAACTCCCTGTACTGATCATAGCATCAGTCCCACTTGGTGCTGTAAGGAAGGGGGGCTGCTTGGCCTGCCACTCGTGAGGAACCTTTGAAGTGATGCCTGGATGTGGCCATGCACAGGAGCTGGTTGCTTCTGCCCTGTGTGTGGCAAAGTATCTATTGCAAAGTCGGAGCCAGGTCCAAACTTTTCCTAAAGCTGAAGTGTGTTAAGATATAGATTTCTGGTGTGGTCTGCTCTGGAGACTGGCCAGCAGTGAAAGGGGGGAGGTCAGTGACTCTGGGTTGGGTCCTTCTCAGATATGGGTGAAACAGGGCAAATACAAAAGCAAGGATATTGCTGGCTGGATTTCCTTAGTGTTGTATTAGATGCACAAAGAAAATTTCTAAGTGGGACCTTTATTTTGTGATTATTTTTTAGTTTTGAGCTATTGCGGTGTCTGTATATTCCAATGAAGTCCTGAAAGCACTTGTCTTTGTATAGAAGATAACTGTTTAAAAATTGCAGCTAATCTTGTATTTAGGTAAAACATTTGTAGATAGGTAACTGTATAATGTTGAAGAACTTTACACTGGCATGTGTTGTATAGTTTATACAAAACACTTCATACTTCTGAAGAATTTTTTAGTTATTAAATTTCTAGTAAATTAATGTATAGTTTTGTATCCTTTCATGTATGTTTGTTTTCTCAGTATTGCCAGTTGCAGAAGTTATTTTTAGTTTCTTAAACTGTAATTGGTTATTTGTGTGTGATACACAGGGTTATTGACTGCAGCAATAAAGTGTTTCTATAAAAAACCAGAAAAACCCAAACCATTATAGTATCCATTTTGTTTGAAAAAGCATGGAGAGAAAATTTGAGCTCTCTAGTAGTAAGATGATGGTCAAAACACAGAATTTGATGGCTCTTCAGTGTAGCAGACCAATGCAGGGTAGCATCACATGACAGTTTGATAATAAAATGATCCATAATGATAAAGGCATTGTAACCATCAGAATAACTGGGCAACTCCTTCAATGCAGATGCTTTGGCACAAATGCAGGAATCATGGGGAGAATCTTCTGGTTTCTGCCATGCAGGAGGTGGGGAGAGAAGATTCCCATGGGCCTTAAAATCTGACCTTTGGAATCAACACTGTGGGGCATCAAATAGCTTCATGTCTGGAGTCAGCATTCTCACAGGCATCTGTGGAGAGGTGCAAAGCAGAAGATGCTCATTACTTTGATTGTCATCTAGGAAGAATATTAATTTTGTATACAGAAGAGGAAATCTTCAGGAGTTTCACGAGAAAACTTTTCCAGCACTAGTAGGTCAAGGAAGCTGCACTGATGTGAGAGAGCTTGTTACAAAGGCATACACACCAAAGAGCAAAGACCTGGAGAGTTGTGTCTGACACCAGGGGGCTCAAAGAAAAGCTTTTCATTTCTGTTTAAGTAGTAATTAGTTTTTCATTTTCTTTTGGGTAAGGAAGGGAAGGAAATCTTAAATCTGCAACCCTGGAGAGCTGTCTCCCATGCAAAACAAAAGTCTCTGTCCTACATTGCCTTAGTAAAGAAAGTCTGGCTCTAGTAAATGAAGCTACTTACATAAAGTTTGGAAACCCAACAAGACCTCTATACAAAAATACCCTCTTGGAGAGATGGTAGGATAATTTCCACAGCCTGCTGTTTGACTGGCAGTGTCTGAGATGAAAAGCTGATAAATGGTTTAAGGAACAGAGCCCGCAAAGCCATCTGGCTGCCAGTTAAAAAGTGTTCCTTGTCTTGGGCTCAGTCATCTCGAGTTAATTATAAGTTAACTTACTTCCTCTTGTAAACCTTATTTTCATCTGAAAGAGTATTACTGTCACTGTGTGAAGTGTGTCCATCTCGGAGGCAGAGAACAGCATTGGCTCAGCAGCATATGGCACAGCTGTGACTCAGGAACAAGATTTTTCATCTGTTCCCCAGGAACTGGAGCTGTCTGGTGAGTAGTTACTGGTATCTGGCTGGCAGGACCAGCGTGTCTTGCCCCTTGGAGCAGGGCAGAAGGAGGCAGTTGGGAAGCAGAAGGGGCAGCATTTTGCAAGGTCCTCGAGTGCCCTGTGGAGACTACAGAGATGTCAAAAGGTGCAGCTCCAGCTGCTGACTCTGAAAACCAAATCTTCTCTCAAGAGCCAGGCTCATTCCTGCACTGCTGCTCAGCCCCCTGCACTGCTGCAGGGGAACTGGACATCTCCCATTCCACTTCCCACAACCACCCAGTCTCCTGTCCCCCACACCTCCATTTCAGATTTCCCTATCCCCAGTGTTATCCATATCATGCTGTGCTTGTCCTTTTCCTTTCAGTCTGCTTGTGCAACCCAAATTTCCTTCCTCTTGCCCCTTCCTCACTTGCCTCTGGGCCAGGCTGGCAGTGAGGGTTGTGCTAGGATGTACCAAATTGCAGGCAGTGTGTGATTGATAGGAATGACCATGGAAGTACCCTAAAGTGACACTGCAAATAAAGGTCAGTGTCCTCTTGTGATCCCAGTTTTTCCTGTAAATCCTTTAGGCTCCAGTCTCTGATGTGTAGGATGCTCTCTGACATTTTGGCATTGTGTACCACAATACAGCAGAAGTGGGTGGCTTTTCACTTCCTTGGGGTAGATGTATGACATAAGAAAACCAGGCAAGAATATCTCAATCTAGAACAAGAACTGAACAGAGAAAAACTCAGTTCATCTTGGCTAGATGGAGAAAGGAGGCAGAGGAGTTTTTTTTAAAAAAACACAGAAATCGAAAGAGCCCTGGAAATGGGGAGCAAATTCAGCGCACTACACAGGGTAGAATAATTGGAAATGTAATATTGCTCAGGCAGGGTCAAGTGATGGCAAGCTTTAAGAATACTCTTAAAAGTGCATGCTAGGAAAAAGGCAAGAATGGTGTCAGAGGAACTGAAATCTGAAAATAGCGAGTAGCCTTTGTTTGAGAGTAAGGTAGATAAATGAAACTGTCTCAAAGACTTTAACATCAGCCTCAGAGGAGGGTTTGAAATAACTGAATAAAACACCAGAAGGATGCACAGAGCAGAAGGGGGGACGATCATCACTCAGGATGATCATTAAATTTAATGCTCATTAAATCCTGAAGCTTCAAGGAATCACACTTGCAATTCCTAACATTTTAAGACTTTACTGAAATCAACCTCCCAGTCATTTTTGCTGGGAGCGACTTGCTGTGCTGGGTTGTTCTGATACTACCTCAAAGGCCACCTGCAAACAAGGCAGGCCAAGGAGGCTTAGGAGAATTCACCACTGTTAGAGCTGTAGGGTGTGGTGCTGAGACAGCAGGTTCCTTTGTCAAGGGAAACAGTTATCCTTGTGGTTGGGAGAGAACAGGAGATGTCTTGGGCTGATGACTTGATCCCAGCTGCGAGAGCACAGCTGTCTTGGAGAGTGTATGTCATACTTCAGATCTGCTTTACTCCTGAGCATCCCAAAATAACTCACCAAGAACCACTGTCCCCTTCCTGCAGATAAACTGCGGTCTCTCTAGAGCCTGGCTTGTCACTTATTTTGCTCTCATGCTTACCTTCTTGCTTTTGAAAGTGCTGTGTAGAAAGAGAACTGATTCTGGTAATGGGATTAGCTAAACCACTATTTCCTCATGCCAGCAAGATGATGGTTTGTTTTATCCCAAAATTGCTTTCAGGACCATGTTACATTCATGGTCACGTGTAAGCAGTTGATGTACACCAGAGAAATGAGATGTAAATTAAATTAAACCATTCCACTGAGCAGCTTTCTTGCAGCCCTTGACTAAATAAAGCTTTAGTAGAAGTTACAGGTATTATTTCAAGGATTAATTTGGACCTGCCTGATGTTGCACAAGCCTCTATCAGGACTCTACTTTGCTCCTTGGGCTTAGGAATTTTGCAGCAGTTTTCCGTCCCTCACTGCTATTCTAGTTTTGCAGTTGTCAAATGTGTGCAGCACAAGATGCCTAAAGAGCAGCCAGTAATGCAGCTGTACTCCTTGTGTTTGCCTCGTCTGTGGCTTATGTGTCCCATGCCTTTGCTCTCCCGTCCTCTTTAGCACTGTTACCTGCACAGCCTGAAACAATGGTTTGGGGAGGGGAAACCTGCTTTCTCTCTGCCTCCCTCCTCTCCTTAAGTGCCAGTTTCACTTAGAGGGAGAGGATCTGTTGTAGATTGTAAAGTGTTGTAGAGGGAGAGGATCTGCGCATTTAGGGGCAAGTGATGAGGTCAGGCAGTTCCAGATCCCATAGTCCTCGGGGCTGAGGGAGATGTCCTAATACCATGTTAAATGGGATGAAGGATCTAAGGAACACCAGCTCAAAAAGGGGGTAGGAAGTTCATGGGGATAGAGGGACTCTCAGCCTCTCGCAACCTGGGTGGTCCCTTGCAGAAAAGGTATAAAGATAATGTATTAAGTGTTGATAGAGCATCCCTGTCAGGGATTGTGAGAGATTCAACTGGTTCCAGAATAGCCACTGCCTGGATGGCAGAGCAAGGACACCATGCTGAGCTTTGCAATTCTAGAGTTCATCTCTGGGCACTGAGGTGGGACAGAGGCAGTTCTATGAACATGGAGGGTTTTCCTCTCCCCATTCTGGTGAAGTAGTATGCAGTTAGCACCCATATGTTCTCAGCTATTAAGGTCATGCCCCGTAGATTATTTATGTAGCTTGGAAATTTCTGTAGGCTCTGCTGCTCCCCTCTGCCATTTGTTAATTGCCATATTGTATCATTCCTCCCTACTCCCAGTCTATATTGACATATTTCAGGAGGGCCATCTGCCCACCCCAACTGCCTGTAACCTCAGGAGGGCTGTAAGATACCTGACATCCTCACAGAACAACCTTGTCTTTCACTGGCACTGCACGAAGGTAAAGAGGGGCAGCAGCTGACTTCTGCTGTGAGTTTCCATGTAGTAAGTCTGAGGTATGTTTAGGCGAAGGGGAGCTGTGAGTCGGAAGCAGCAAAAGCTCTGGCAGAGTAGATGTGCCCCTTGCAGGCAGCTATCCTGCCCTGCACTAACCCTCGGCCAGACCAGGAATAGCAGCTGCTCATGTTTTAAGGGCCCGGTTTCCCAGCTGGCTGCATGTGGCTGCACAGATCCTGCTGCCTAGTGAAACCCTCTCCAAGAGAAGAGTGAGGTGCTCGTGCACAGCTGGGGCAGGGAACAGTTCCTGCCTCCCCAGGGAAGGGGTTTGGGGTGAGTAAGCCTAGGCTGGTGGTGACAGGAAAGTGTGGGTCTCCTCATGGGTGAAGTAATATAGTCTCTGGATAAAATGGTTGGGTTTGGTTTTTGTGTATCCTGCATTCTGTCTGGCAGGATTTTGACAAAGCATTTGAAATCATGCTCAAAGTAAATATCAATAAACTTTCGAATGTGGACCTCATGATAAAAGCAAGAAGTGCTAAAAGAACAGACTTTAAAAGAGACATAGCTGTGAAAAGGCTCATGAGGCA